>JAQIWD010000689.1:0-17944 GCA_034694825.1 Anurida granaria
AGAAAATGCTGGAGAATTTTCAACTCAGAATCCTATGTCAAGGTCAACACAACCTGCAAATTATGGACAACCAAAATCTACTTTTCTTCCAGATTCGCATCCGTACGAAGCTTCTTCAAGAAATGAAAACGTTGGAGACTCTCAGGTGACATCAAAAGTTGAGAGTAGTCCTTTCAGAGCTGCGTCTGTCCCTCGCCCATCATCTGCTGTAGGAAGTGCTCTCATGGAGTCGTCGCCTAACCCTTCTCCACTCCCAAGTCCGCAACCTCCTTTGCCAACCTCGTCAGCAGTGCCTTTGGAAGATCAGTTTTCTTCAGTCAGCCTTAATGCAGCTCCATCCGACATTTCTACTGCAGAGGAAGCTTTTCCATGGGCAAATGTGGGCAAGGCAAATCCAACTGCTCCTCCAATCACATCATTTGGAGCACCTTTTGCCCCTCCCTCGGATGCAACTTTTAGTCAACCAACCATGAACTTCACGTCATACCAATCACAACCACCTCAATCGCATTCAATGAATTCAAATCCAATGTTCAATCAGGGCTACCCCAACACGGAGCCAACGTCCCCAATTTACCATCAGAACCAAACTGCTCCACCTCCACCGCAGTCTACAGGAATGCCACCTCCAACTGCAAGAAATCCTCTTGGAACAGCAAGAAATGCTCCTCCAGCACCAGTAGCGACAAAAGGCCCAATTCCAGCAGAGCATGAAACCCTGCCCAAAGTTCTTGAACAACTTCGAAATGCTTGTCAAGTTGCTGCTGGTCAACCGCAAATGAAGCGGAAAATGGAAGACGTTGCCCGGAAACTGGAGATTTTCTCAGAGAAACTTCGTGAAGGGAGTTTGTCAGCCAAGACGCTTTCTTCCCTGCACAGGATGGTTGAGGCACTCCAGAACAAGGATTACTCACTAGCACTTGGAATTCACACGCAATTGGTCACTTCCGGAAACTTTTCTGAGATTTCCAGTTTCCTTCCAGCTGTCAAAGTCCTCATCCAAAGTGCTACCCAATTAGAAGTTTACATCTAAAACTGGAATAGCAGGAAGTGGGAAATAATTCGTCTTGTTGCCTGCATGTGGAATTTATTTAGAACGAAAATCATGTTGAATTGAAGTGGTGATTTACACTTGCCTTCCAGTTCTAATTTTAGTTCTAAAATTATTGCTGAACCAGAAATAATGGAGTTAATATTTTCAGAATCAAAGTAAATTATGCAATTCGGACTTCTTGGGCACAAGTCGAGTTTTATTTGGTTTCCTTTTGATTTACAGTTGTTTGATTGAATTCACTTTTATCTTTCAGTTGGTTGGTGTCGCTGTGCAGTTGACCGCTTTTTGGATGTCTCCGTGGACGCGGACGCGATAGATGCAAGTGACTGCGTCCCCGTGGTTGCTCAACACTTCCAGTTCAATTTGACTAAACTTGTCATTCTGGTGGGACACGATGGGAAAGTACTGAAGTGGCTTCACCGTTGGTGTAAACGTAAAATTTCCAAGGAACTCCCGTTGTCCAACTTCCAAACACTGGTAATCACGGAGTCCCTGTGAAAAATCCATCAATTTAAAGAGTCGGATACGACGCACCATGTTTACCAACGTTTCTTACCCAGATTTGAAATTCCTTTGGGGCGCTTCCGAGGACGCCGTAGGGGTCAAGGCTCTTATGAATATGTTCCAAGTGCATCCCAGTGATGACCGCGGGTTTAATCAACTGAATTACCACGTTTCCCTTGCTCCCTTTGAAAGCCCAGCAGTTTCCAGGCTCTGCCCCGTAGCGAATGATTGTTTCGGGAGGTGGTGGCTGTTGGCTGTAGATTGGCAATCCAAAGATTGAGACTAGTACCTTACCAGGAGCTGGTTTTGTATCTCCAATACTCAGGATGAGTCCACCGAGTGATTCCAGGGCAAGATCGGGGAGTCCAGTCTTATCCAGGTCTCCAGAACAACCTCCTCCCCCTCCTGCAAGACATGGAAAGTTAGTCAAGGTCAAGAACCAAGGTCCAATTGTACCTGAAAGTGAAGCACTTCCAGGGCATCCCAGTAACGAACTTAGGAAACAACCCAAGCATGGCAAAACGTAGCTGCAGAAGAGCAGGATGCCACCAAGAACAAGTACCACGGCTAACCCCCGCCCCACAGCTGGACAGCCCCCTCCCCCACCGCCGCCGCCGCCGCCACTACCACCGCAACCAGACATGACTCTTCCAACGTTTGCCTCTCACTGACACAAAATCCTTGTTTGAGCAGTGCTTTTTCTTTTTTGCGTTTCTGCGACTCACTGTTACTCTTCGTGTAAACTTCACGTTACCGTTGTGCTCGCCACAAATTCAAAATCGGAAAGAAAACTCCTCGATCCGTCCCCTTCACCTTTGGCACCTTGTTGATGGGAGATGCGTCGATTCATTTTTTGAGAATTGGTGTCATGGTAGCTACATTTCGTAAAATTTTATTGCAAAATCGTGAAAATGGCCAATTGGATGCAAAAACTGTTGCCAAATTCCGTCCGGATTGCAATTGCAAAGAAGACGAAGTTAATTCCTTGTAAACCGGTGAAGATTCCAATTTCCATGCACCTGGAATTTTCAGTTCCGCAGGCATCAAAAAGCATCTTAAGAAGAAGATCGTTTAGAAATATTTTTTCGCATGTTTGACCTTTGACCTTCGAGATACGCTGAATCCTGAAGAGATAACAGAGAGGGACGCCACCAGACATGTTCATAAGGCCAACATTCTTGGAATTCCAGAAGACTTTCACTACTTTCACTTTTCAAATTTTTTGAATTTCCCGCATCCCTTTCAATGAGTTTTGTTAAAGTTTTTTTCTGCAAAACAGCAGCTGAGTTCAATGATTTTTTCATTAAATTGGTGAAAATTTATTTCAAATTTATTAGTTTTCTTTTTAGAAATTCCAAATTCTAATCCTTCAATCCCATCGTCATCATCATCAGCCAGTCAGCAATTGGCAGTGAGAAGAGAACGACTCCTGTATACAGCAGTGAAATACATGTCGTTCTAGTTAATCTTTATTAAATAAAGCAAAAAAAAAACTGCCTTCCACCATGGCACGACATCGAAACGTTAGGACCATGAACTATGACGAAGGTAAGCTAACCTAATATTTTGTTTGATTAATATTTTGATGTACAGGCACATTTCCTGAAATTCATGAATGGTTTATTATTACTCATTAGATTACGAGGGGTACAATGATGTCTACGGTCACTCGGTCGAAGATGATTATTGCGTTAGCCCTAGCGGTAAGCACAATGGTTTCGTATTAGCAGTAGAATACCACTATTATGGGTTCCAGGAATAATTGATTTTCTTTCCTCCTCCTCAGTGTCCAGCTACATGTTTGACCGTTCCAAGACAAATGCCATTTCATCCTTCTTACCTGGTGATGAAGATATTGCGGAAGAAGGTGATGAGGATGATGGTTCAACCCCTGGAGCAGCCAAGGCGGTAGAACAGACTCGGAAAAAGCTTGAGGGTATAAGCTTGGAAGCTGCCGTCGCGGATTTAGTACCCGAGGAAGAGATTTTGCTCAAGTCCTGTTTGGATGCAATCCATGATGTCGTTGGAGATTCCATTCTAGACTCAATTATTATCGCACAGATCCTTCGATTCAAGTTCAATACGGAGAAGGCACTTGATGCTGTCCTAACCGGCTCAACCGCTGACCCAGTTGCTGAACGTGAGTTTTAAAATTGTCGCCGCGCCGGTCATATTATTCTGTGAAATGTTGTTACAAGTTGGTAGAGAGGTGCTAAAAGTTCGTGTAGATCCCACTTATGAAATGTAGTGATTCGGCTGATTTAATTTGTGTTTGTCCAACAGCTAAGAAAATGAAACTTCAAGGTGATGGATCTGGGCCACCGCGGAAAGGTATTCCTTTAATTTAATGATTGACTGATTGACAATACCATTTTTGAGGCAGAATTCTGCAGCATTGTTGTCCCTTGTAACTTATTTGTTTTCTTTGATTTTCTTTCTCGGTACTCTCAATCTCATCTTCGTCGCTGCATTACTTCTATTAATCCTGGTAAATTGATTTCCACTTCGAATTCATGATGATTTGCTAAGGTAAGATGAGAATGTTTTGACACTAAACAATAATGTAAAAACGGCAGCATCCGCTTCGGCCTACGAAGCATTGGTTAAAGAACACTTTGAGAAAGTGACTCGAATGGGTACCGGAAAAGTATTGGATTTGTCCCCTCGGAAAGCCCCCAGCCAGGAGGAGAGCAACAATGGTGATGTCGCTGAGGAAGAAATTGTTACGAAAACGACCATTCCATTCGTTGCCAAGTCCTTCCAGAGTCCATTTGTGACCAAGCCCCTCATCATGCCCATCAGCATTCTCGACAACCAGAGCAGTAAACCTCTGACGACGGCAATCGCTGGATCAAAACCAATGAATTTACTCCTGTCAGCCCAGCGACCGCTCTTAGCCAGCCTCAACAAGAAAGTCCCCCCACTTTTCCCGGTGGTCAAACCACAATTTCCAGCAATTCCAGCCAGGCGTCCAGATCAATCATCACAACCACCCATGACGATTCCAATGGAAGTCGAACCCGAAGGTCAAGGGTCAGCGCCTCCGCTGAAGTCAAATCCTTCCACGTCTCTTCCAACTAACAAACGCTTGAAGCTCATACCCGTTCCAAGGGTTCATGTGACTGTGGACAAGACTTTGCTCAAGGGTCCTTCTCTGCTTGGGTCCCGGATCGCTGGTGAAAGGCCCAGGGTTTCCAGTAACCGCCATCCAGGAGTGTCTCCCCACCTCCAAGTTTGGTCAACTCTGCAGGATGAATTTGCTGGAAACGTTTTCAAGTTTGATACTCCATCCCCAGACGCCCTGGTCAAGATGGGATTGAAAAATGATCCGACAGGATATCAACGGCCTAAAATGTTGCCATCCTGATTTTAACCTTCACAGTTTATCCTTATTTATCTCAATTATTCAAAGACTCCATTTCCCCGTTTTATTCTCAAAAAAATAAAAACTATTTATGAATTATTTAGGCATGTGAATCAGTTCTCCAGTGTTGTTCCCAGATTTTGAGTTTCAGAATTATGAAAGAAAACTGTCGATTCCAACTTATAATGCTTGGAGATATTTGAATGATTCAGGTGATCGTGGGGCAGCTGTACCTAATAAGCCAGCAGTCACGGTGCCACCACCGAAAGTTACAACCGCAGCAGCTGCTGGACCGCAGCCTCGACCTTTCGTGACCAAACCTGCTGCCCCGTCAAAGGCGAGTGTGACCAAAGGGTTTGACCTTCCACCAAAGGAGAAGTCCGATTCCAGAAGTAGCAGCACAGCGCCTTCTCCCATCCCACCATCAGAGGAAAAGAAAGAGGAATTTACTAGTAAAACTTCCAAGTAAGTACTGCTAAGTTTAAAAAATTAGTTTGTGAGCCTCCAAAGTCTAAATGATGTCCGTTTTCAACCCCCAGGATGAAGGAATTCAAGCCGGATGCAGCCCTTAAGGAATACTCAAAGGAACGAAGCACTGGGAAGCAACTCATAAACCTCCTCGTCATTGGGCATGTGGATGCTGGGAAAAGTACACTGATGGGACACCTCCTCTGGCAACTGGGTCAAGTTTCTAAAAAGACGATGCACAAGTTTGAGCAAGAGTCCAAGAAATTAGGAAAACAGTCATTTGTCTACGCTTGGGTCCTGGATGAAACTGGAGAGGAGAGGTAATGACTGGATAAGTCGAAATTATAAGGTTTATACGTTTTTGTTCAACGCTGACATGTTTTTGCTCCAAATTCCAGAAACCGCGGAATCACAATGGATGTGGGACAATCCAAGTTTGAAACAGAGACCAAGTCGGTTGTTCTCCTGGATGCACCTGGTCATAAGGATTTTATTCCCAACATGATAACTGGAGCATCACAGGCAGACGTCGCCATTTTAGTCGTGGATTCTACCACTGGAGAATTTGAAACTGGGTTCGAGTCTGGAGGTCAAACCAGGGAGCATGCCCTCCTCGTCCGTTCCTTGGGTGTGAACCAGTTGACCATAGCAGTCAATAAGTGAGGATTCTGAAAATCTCAATCGTTCAACTCTAAAAACATGCTAAAGTTCTCCTGATTTCTTTTAGACTCGACACCGTAAATTGGTCCCAATCAAGATTTGATGAGGTGAAGGCAAGGCTGTCGACGTTCCTTGTGAAGAGTGCTGGATATCGCGAGAGCGACATTCGATTCGTGCCTTGTAGTGGACTCATAGGAGAGAATTTGACACAAAAATCCAAGGAAATTGCTCTGACAAGTTGGTACGAAGGTCCAACTTTGCTCGAAGCCATTGGTATGAAGAAATATTTCCAAATAAAATCTCCAACGTAAGGTCAGATGATTATGGCCTTGTTGTGTATTTGGCGAATTGTAGACACTTTCAAACCACCGGAGAGACCTGTAGGGAAGCCTCTAAGGCTCACAATCAACGACGTCTTCAAGGGCCAAGGTGGACTTTGTATATCTGGTCGTATTGAGACGGGGATGCTCCAGGCCGGGGACAAAGTCCTTGTCCAGCCTTCTGGAGAAGTTGTCACGGTCAAAGGTGAGACCTGACGGCACGGCATTGTTATGTCTTAGCACTGCACATTCAGAATCCTTTACATTCTTCCCTAGGTCTGTCAATGGAGGAGGCCCTTGGTTCTATTGCCTTTGCTGGAGATCCCGTGCTGGCTACCCTGCAAGGTCTCACTGATGCCACAGTTATTTGCATCGGTGACATCTTGAGCGATCCCAATCACCCCTGTAAGGTCACCACAAAGTTCCAAGCGAGGCTCGTCACTTTTGACGCCATGTCCATCCCACTCATGCCCGGGTTCACGGGCGTCATGCACCTGGGGACTGTTTCTGTCCAAGTAGTTGTTAAAAACTTAATTAGTCAACTCAACAAGGGGACTGGGGAAGTCATCAAGGCCAAGCCACGATTCCTGGGGAAAAATTCAAATGGACTGGTAGAATTGGAGACGCTGAAGCCAGTTTGTCTCGAAGAATTCAAGTGAGTGCGGTGCAAGAGCCAATGTCCGCCCATGCCCCATGCAATGCGAAAGTCCAGAACTAATCATTTGCTTCAATTTTCAGAGATGTCAAGGAATTGGGACGATTTTCATTGAGATCGAGTGGAGTCACTGTAGCTGCTGGCGTGATTACTAAAGTACTGTGAGCTCATTTTCAGGTGCAATTCTTATACCTAACATCTTGAGCCTTGCCTTGGGATGGATTAACTTCAGGAAACAATTCATTGTTCCGTACCAAGAAAAACAGTTGAATAAATCCCATCCGGGGAACATCTAAAACGCGGGGAACGCATTTTCTTAATGTACAAAGGTGAAAAAGTTACAAGTTCGAATCTTTGCTCAGATAGTTGTTAGTAGCTTAAATTTAGGTTCTCCTTACGTTACATCTCCCTTTCGGCAGCTCCAAGCCCATAATTGATGTCAGGAACTGATACGTTCAGTGAGATTTTGTTGTAGAGGGAAGTCTTCCCGTTTTCCATGAGAATCAACTTGGCTCCATACAAATTCTTTAGTACATGGATCACTTGATCCACTGACACGTCCATTCCTGTAACAAAACTTGTAGAGGTCAACTGGTCGAAGCGGGGAGGACAAAAAACGGTGTTACCTTCCACGCTAGCAAAGGCGAATACGCTCTTGATCACATCCCCAACCCTTGTCTCTTCGGAGCCACTAACTTGGAGATCTCCCATTATGGCACGGAGGGCAAATTTCTCCAGATCCGTACATTGCCTGTGGACCAATGAGTTTAATTAATTTAAGTCCATGTTGTTCCAGGTAGCGTAGCATAATGGGGGTTTACTTGACGGCTTCAATTTTGGGCGATGAGAAAAGTTCCTTCAAGGCTTTGCCCACTGCCTCAACTGCTGGGATCCCAGAACTACCGCCTTCGTCATTACTCTGGATGATCTCCCATGTACGTTTTGCAATCTCAAGGGCACGTCTGGCGTCTCCTAAAATACAGTGGGGTTGGAAATTCATCCGGGTATTTTGATGTGTTGGTAATACTGCGGAATCTGAGCTAACCTGAAATCGCTGCCACTTTCCGAGACAACAACTCGAGAGCTTGCACGAGTCTTCCAGCTTTCTCATGACCCAAAGCACGCCTAACAATGATTGAAAGTTCCTCGTGTGTATACGGTGGAAAGGCACATCTGGCCATACCCTGTCAAAAGACAACAACGTTCATCTTCAATTCATTATTATTGTTTTTAACTTAACACTTACCATCCGTGATGCATTTCTCATGGTAAGAATACTCTCGGGAAGATGCATCGTGTTGAAGATACAAACGAGTGAAAAGAGGTTAGAAGGAAGCACTGTCAAGTCCAAGAGACGATACAAAATGGTCTGCTGTTTGTCCAGAAGTATTTGGTCCAACTGTGAACAAAAATTTCAATTAAGGTTAGAAATTCAATGCTCAACCCAGTGCTTTCCAATTCAGTTTAGTTTGACCCAATGTGGCTGGGCTGACCTCATCGATGATGAGGACGATTGGTTGATGCTGCTTCTCAAAGTAGAGATTCAATTTCTGAAAGGCATTGTCGGGAGTAATCTTTGATTTATGCCCTGGATTGAGTTCCTTGTAGAAGCGTTTCCAAATACGATTTGGGGCGGATAGCGTTAGTCCATTGATGTAAATATCCTGGAAGTAATAACATATCATCTCATGCTAACATCAGAATGCCCTACTACTGGGAAATATTGTCGCTGCTGGAGAACGTCTACCTTGAACTCTATGCCTTTCTTCTTTGTATGAGCCTCCCGAAAGACTTCCAAGACTGCATTCACGATCACTGTTTTCCCAGTACCAGGAACTCCACTAACGTACATACAACTGTTGAAAATTACAAAATACAGTAAGCATATGTACGCCCCCATTCAATGAATGTCATCTTTGTCTCCATTTACCCGCTGTTGCGTAGCTGAAGATTGCTTTCCAGAAATGCCAAAATGTCGCCAAATTGTGTCTCGCGACAAGGTAGTGGACATTTCCGTAATTGACTTTTCTTTGCTTCATCCTCTTCTTCGTCTTCCTCGTCTTCACTTTCTTCTGCTGGTTTTGTTGCTTCAAGTTTCTTTTTCTTGGTATTCGGTACTGGGGTCACGGGGGTACTTGTCGCTCTTGCTTTCTTAGTCTTCGGTACAGGAGTCACAGGGGTACTAGCCGCTCTCGTTTTCTTAGTCGTCGTTGCAGGGGTCACAGGGGTACTTATTCGTTCCACTTTCTTAGGACTCGGTGTCACTCGCTTCCGCTTGGATTTCGACCTGGTCCTGGTCCTGGTCGAACTGGACACAGAGACATCAAGGTTCCCTTTCTTATTCGTTACCCGTGGACTTGGAACTGACGCTGCCACTGTCAAGCCGCGTATGCTCCGCCGTCTGGTTTCCATCGGAAGATGTTTAAAGTATAGTCAAATTAATTGAAAATGCACAAAAATCGATTAACGTTTCAAAGAAAAACGAAGCAAATAATTAAATTGCAATTTATTGTTATGAGTAAAAACTTGCCGATTTCCCGCCATTTTTTTACGAAAATTGTCATTCTTTCAAGAATTTGAAGCTTCAATGTCGAAAATTTGCGTGACAATTGAGCAAGTTTTAACATGTTGCAAATAAATTGAACCAATTGATTGATCGTAATTGCAGACTTTACAGATGCGAATTCGGGATTAGGTAATACTCAAAATTACAAAAATTAGGGAATTCGGTTATTACAATTATCTGATCTTGTCTAAAAGACAGGGTGCTGTATATCTGAGTCATAATTTCTCACCCCAAATCAGGAACACGCGTAATGTTGCTGAACAAGCTTCTGTTGCAAATTGTTTGCAATTCTGTGTCAGTTTTCAGGCAGGATAAACTAAGCGTCGGCGGTTACAAGGCTGTCAGTCTCCAATTGCCAGCACAATGGCAGAAATCAAGACAAATTCCTCTCCTGTCAAATCTGAAGCTCTAGTAATTGCATTACTGAACATTGTAAGTCCAACAGCTTCAATCTCGAACGCGACGCGTGGCTCCAGGATCTTATTATCCATTCTTTTCCTCCCAGATGTTTGCAGTATTCCAATTAGTAATGGTCGCCTACAGTCTTGGACAAAGTATGGCGATCATAGCCGTAAATTCGACGCTGCTCGCCGATGCAGCGACTGGAGATGGTGCCAAATTCATCTTTAATGGTCCATTCTTTGTAAATGACGGCGAGTCTAATAAAATTTCCAAGCTAATTTTCACCCCTGACCTTCAGGAAGCCAAATTTGTTGTTATGTACAGGTGAATATGCTTCCGGGTACGCTTGTGCCGTATACCTTGCTCTTGGATCCTTAATCCACCTTGGGATTGGTCTCCTTCTATTGCACGGCAGCAGAAAGGTAATTTCAATTAAAAACTAATCATAAAATTAACCGCTGGAAATTTGCAAGTGTTGCTAAAGAAAGTTTTTTGCCTCTTTTCCAGGAATCCGGAACGCTGTGCCTTGTGTGGTTTTTCGTTACTTCCGTATTTCTAATTGGACATGTGGTGACCTCTGCTGTTAGAGCAGTGAACACTTCTGACCTTCTGACCTCCACCCGTTGGAGTGGACCTCAAATTCTTACTGCAATTTTCCCTATCCTCCTCATTTCCCTGGAAGGGCTCCAGATTTGGGTAGTCTATGAATTTGCAATTGAATTGCCAAATACTTGGTGTGATCACAAGGAAGCGTCGGGAGCTGGAACACATGTCATCACTAGCAATGCAAATATTTGCAAAGGCACAGGAGCGGAATCCCAGGAGAAGACGCCAAGTATTTGTGATGATCGAATTCCTGGAAATTATCCAGAGAATACTAAAATACAATTGCACAATAATGCAAAAATGATCTTGAAGTTAAGCAATTAAGTTAGCTAATTACGGCATTAATTTTTTCACACTTTTTTTTACCAAATTCTTCAAACGTCTGAAATGAAAATCTTCGACTTTCTCCATGTCAATCTCGGAGTCGTAAAAACGACAACAACATTCCTTCTGGAAGCGACGAAATTGTTATGAAATCCTCCGCCCTATTACGTCAGCAGCAAGCACGTTCGAACACGTTCTAAATTTTTTAGGTCAGGGTTTTCATTTAGCTTGGCAGGGGCATCTCATTCAACGAATCGTTCAGGAAGCGTCAACATCGGATCAGCATCCCACGAATTATTTAATTAGTAGAACCACCGCAGCGATTTGGAATAAACGAGATGCCCTTTGCATTGTTGCGCGATTGTTTCGGGAGGAGGAATAACGCCAATGACCCCAGCAGCAACAAGAGGTAAGAAAGCTTCGAAAGGAAGAAAGAAAGAAAGGTCAAGCTTCCTAGATCCGAGGTCATTGACCTTCTCGTTTTCCCTTAACCTTTAGTACCCGTAAAAAGAAAGGATGGTCACAACGCGGTTATTCCCAAGTAACGGAAGCCCAGGAAATCAAGCTCAAGAATCTGGAGAAAGTCCTCAAGGAGCTGGAATGCCCAATTTGCTTCAACACCTGTATCCCTCCGATCTACACATGCGTCAATGGTCACCTCCTCTGCAGCAAATGTCGGAAGAATGTGAAGCAATGTCCGACATGTCGCGAAGGATTCTCGACCACCCGGAACCTCTTTGCCGAAAACTTCATTGAGCAGTACTCTCAGGGATGTCAATTTAAGAAAGATGGTTGCAAGTTCCTCCGGTGGAAGGGGGATGACATGGATCCACATGAGAATACCTGTGATTACCGGTAAGTTTATTCATAACTTGATTCATAATTTCTGGTGGATTGCAATATGACTGGAACTGACTTGATTGGAATCGTTTCCAGAACACTCCAGTGTATTGTCCCATCATGTCGCCTAGCGGTCAGCTACCGGAACCTCTTGAACCACCTACAGGAGACGCATAAAATCGGAGGAACGTCCGACCTCCCGGTCATGATTCACTACGTCACTCAACAAGAAAGTCCGATGCGAGGTAAGCCAAGCTCCAGCGATATTTTTCCAGTCCAGTCCTGTCCTAACTTGTACTCGTCCCGTTTCCAGATCGAAAATGGCTGCCGTACTACATCAAGGCATTCGGATGTAATTTCTACGTCATGCTGGAAATTGAACGACCTTACTTCTGGGCCTGGGTCTGGGTTCAGTGTCCCAAGGCGGAGCTCACGGCGCGGTTCAACTTTGTCGCCACGCTCAAGTTCCAAAGTACAAAGGTAAGATGTGAAGAACTATTCTTAGATATCGTCGGTTTACCCAGGGTACTACTAATATGTTTACCATTCTTTGTTTCTTCCATCTTTACTTAGTGCACATCTTCACTCGAGTGGAGGGGTCCAGTATTCCCAATCCGAACCAATCGGGCATCGATTATCCGTGATGGTCCCTGCTACGGTGGCCCAGACTCGTTAATTCAACATTTTGAAGAAGATGGAGAGATTCACCTCCGCGTCAACATTGAGCCTGTTCCTGGAGGATTCCAGGACGGAGGTCAGAGCAGCGACGGTGGTGGTGGATCCAGCATGATGCTGCACCCGTCAGAAAGCGAGATGTTGGCAATTGGAGATATGGAACTGGAGCGGAACTTCAGTCAGCTCATCATCGCTGCCTCAACTCAAATGATTCGACGCACGGTCACGACGCCCTCCGTCAATCATCAGCAGCCAAGTTCCCGGACACGGAGTCATCGGACTGGGAGTTCTAAAAGCAAAAGGTCAAATCCTCCAAGCGATTAAGCGATTAGGAATGAGGACGAGGTTACTCATCTGACGCCACAAGACGCTATTCGCTGAATTCGTTTTAATTAATTGGAAGCATCTATCAATAAATCTCAAAATGCAATTTTTGAAACCCGAGAGGAAAGCCTACTAACCAGGTCGCATGATTTTTTAAACGAGGTCACAGGTCAGCGCTCCTCTTACCGTCACTTCTGTCTTCGATCTTAATTCCAAGTTCCTTAAAAATAGAACCGAATGATTTCCTAATGAAGTGAAAGCGCTTTCACTTTTATCACTCAAGGGGAAAACTTAATTGGCAGAATGGAAATCCAATATTTCCCGACATTTATGACAGACGGAGCAAGCAAGCAAGCGGTGGTCGTGAATAATTAACTTGTCCGTTCCTGTTGTCTTGAACGGTTTTGACCCATTCCCATTCCAGCCCTTTCCAGCGACGTTTCAATTGTCCAGGTCCGCAAAACATGCACCTCCTTCCAAGTCACTTTTAGTAGCTGCTCCTTCTGACAGATCAGGGTCACCAGTCACCCGTGGATTTCAAGGTAATCGAGCTCCGGATCTGACACGCCTGGCATTCTTGGGTGACTCTATTGTCTTCCTCCAATATTAAATCTTATGCAATAATTATTAACGCCAGGAATAATGGCATTATTGTGCCTTCACCTTCGGTCAACACGCAAAGACAACATAAGAATTGATGTGCGCTTCTACCACTCACGCCTGCACGCCAATTTTGTTGCAACGCTTAAACTGGAAATGAGCTCAGAAGTGTCAGGGGTGTCGGATATGAAGGACTTTACGCTTCATTCGGAGTTTGCAGCGGAAGATTATTTGGAATACGTTGGGAATCTTACAATTCCGGAATATTTGCTGCCACGGGCGGAGAAAGCGGCGAGGAACGGGAAGTCTGAGTGGCTGGTAAGAAGGTGACCTGACCTTCCTTAATTAATTTGCAATTGCATTTCTTGCTGATCAGATCAACAGCGTCACAGGGGAGACCCGCAAGTATGAAACCTTTGAGCGTCTCACTCGGAAAATTGGGAGCGCCTTCTACAAGCACGGACTGCGGAAGGGCGACACCGTGCTGTACTTAACCTATGACATGTTCTACATCCATGCCCTCTTTGTTGGCGTCTGGAGAGCCAATGGAATCATGAGAGCCTCCTACCCGGAAGATGATGAGCGTGAGCGTCGTTGCGTTAATTTTCTGGAGCTCTTAAAATGAAAAAAATTAGCGCTTAATAAGATTCCTGGGCGTATAATTCTAGAAACGCTGCTGGAACGAGTTGAAGAGTCCCGGGTAGGTTGGATTTTGTGCGAACCTGAAACGTCAAAGATGTGCCTCTCCATCGCTTCCAAAATTTACTGGGATGTGGAAGTGATTGTAATTGGGGAGGCTGAGGGATGCATCCCACTCGAACAGTTTTTTGACGACGACGGTTCGGGTAAGGTTGATGCTCAACCGTAAATCTAAACCACAAAGGTCAAAGTTCATAATTGTAAGGTCGAAATTTACTTAGAATTACCCGAGTCCAAGATCTGCGGAAGCGACATGGCCTTGATCCTCTGCACAAGTGGAACCACTGGAAAAAGTAAAGGTGCCGTCCATACGCATTCCAGCTTACTCCGACAAATCGCTGGAGTCCCACGAATCCTACCTAAAGATACCCCGAACTTGATCGCTTCAAAGGCAACCCATATCACTGGGTCCGTATTCCCTTTGGCCATCCTTTCCAGCGGGGAAACGGCGTTGGTCATAGGTCAGATAACAAAAACCAATTTATTCGAAGCGGTCCATACGTATCGACCTGGAATGATATTCGGATTTCCAACATTTCTACTCTTGCTGGTCAACGATCCGGATGCTGCCAAGTATGATTTCTCAAGTCTAGTGGTGGCCTTGACAGGAGGAGCCCCAGTGACCCCTGCGGTAGAAGCAGCGCTCTTGACCCTTCCCAATTTGAAGGTCCTCATAAACGTAAGTGACCTTCGGAAAGGGTACTGAAAGCGTGTTAACATTTATTTCGGTTCCGTAGAATTACGGTTTGACGGAAGTCGTACCGGTGGCTTCCGAATGTGACGTCTCGTCTCCTACCGTGGCAAAATATGCGGGTAACTTTCTCAAGGCATGACCGAAGCTAAAATGATGAAATTATTTTAACCCCAAGAGACGCCCCCTTTCAGCATCGGGAAGGTATTCGTGGGGGTCAAGTTGCAAATCCGGGACATTGACACTCAAGAGGTCCTCGGCCCTCACCAACGAGGCGAAATTTGGGTCAAATCAAAAACGCTATTCCGCTCATACTTTAAAAATGAGGAGGTAAATTAACAAACTTTTGATTAATTTGAAATTAAATGGCGACTTTGATTCCGACATTAGGCGACAAGAGAAGCATTTACAAGCGGATGGTTTAAAACCGGGGATGTCGCCTATTACGACGAAAACGGATTTCTATTCCTAGTGGACCGAATCAAGGAAATATTCAAGTACTACAACAATCATGTAAATCAAAATTGTAATTGATCCTTGTCCTGCGTCTGACCTTCCCTGATGTGTGCTTTGAAATTTCAGATTTCACCAACGGAACTCGAAGAAGTGATTTCGAAGCACAAGGATGTTGCTGAAGCGTGTGTGGTTGGGGTTGTTGACCCGGATGGAGGCGACAGAATCCCTAGGGCTTTTGTCAAACTTAAATCCGAAAATGGACGAGCCTGTAGTACCGCTGAGGAAATTCGACAGTTTGCAAATGGTAAATGAGAGAATTGTATTTTAAATATTCGTAGCACAAACTTTGCTAATTAATTTTATCATTTGGTCATTTCACAGAAAAACTACCAAACTACAAGCACTTGCGTGGAGGACTTTATATTATTTCCGAATTTCCTCAAGGAAAAACTGGAAAAGTTTCTAGGCAAATAATTGAAAAAATTATTGTTCCCACTAGTCTCTCAAGTTAAAGAAATTGGATCAAACCAAACCAGTCACCTCCTATTTACGTACGTTCTTGACTTGGATGCAAAATATTCCACAGGCTGATTCAATGGAAGGCGTATAGATAGGTGACCATTTTGTGACACCGATCCAAAATGGCTTTGTAATCTGGATGAATCTGGAATGATAAACAATACATAATTGAATAAATAGAACCAGCAGGCACAAACAAAATCGACATTTGTAGGAATCTTACCTTGGCCGGATCCCCTGATGCATCGTAGCCTTTAAAGTCACAGAAGCGTGGCTGATCACAAGCGAACTGAATGGAAAGATCGTCAAGGCCTCTTAGTTTCCCACAGTGGGACATGTACGCCAGGGCTTCTAATTCGACACCAGTTTTGGTAGTCAAATGTAACTTTTTCAAGGCTGTTGAGTTGTAATTAAGAATTCAAATTTAGACAACCTGATTTGAAAAGGTCACAGTAAAAATCGCTTGCCTTTGAAGTTTCCTAGCGACGGAGCACCATCACTGTTTTCAGCAGAAGGCAACTTGTATTCTAATTTCCCAACTTCATCGGAAACACGAATGACTCCTCCTGTGTAAATATTCCACATCCCCAGTCCATGCTCGGCGGCCTGGGGAGCTCTGCAGTCACCCATTGTCAACTCCTCAAGACGTGTCAACTGGCTCAGTACGTACGCAAGGAGTGAGGCTGAGTCGTAGTGAGACACTTTGAAGGCCTTTAGGTTTGGGAAATTGAGATGAAATGTTTCATTTTCAGCAGAGTCCGTGTACCTCTTGATGGTAAGGGACTCTAGGGTTGGAACTACAAATGTTTCGTTTAACCACTTGTTGAAACTCAACCGCTTGTAACATCCAAACTCCAATATCTTTAACTGTGAGAATTGGCCAGATTCTAAGGAATGAACCAAGGCGGCCCCATGAAGGTGCAGGCTCAGCCTCTTTAACTTTGTGAGTACAGGAAACCTGAGATAACATGGACCTCCACCATAACAGTAGCGTGCGGCTGGTTCAAGGTTGATTTCAAAGTTTTCCAAACTTTCCGACTGAAGCTCAAGGAGATTGTAGAGACTATTCAGACGCTGTTGACAGTGAAATTGAGTACCAGCAAAACGAAGGGAAAGTAACCGCTTGTAATTCCGCCTTGCCATTCCGTCAAATATCTCTGATGAGTCGTATCCCCTAAATGAGGTATGTAGTGTTAGTTTTGGGGGTTTCAGACAAACTTCGTAGAGCAACTCTGGAAGCTGAGAAAGAAATGGAATGGGTTCTGGGGATCCAGGATTTCGCATAAATTTAACGTCGTCCAGTACTGGAGCCCTACGAGCCACGTAAACAGTTAAGTTGACTTCCCCTTCCGCCAAGTTACTAAAGCCTTGACTAACCAAAGCTCGGAGATTAGGAAAAGACTTGGGGAGGTCGCGTAGTCTATTCCAGCGGAGTCTGAACTCTTTGTCGCATAGATCCAGCACCTCCAATCTTGAACATTTGGTGAGGAGAATGATCACTTTAGCTTCCGCCTGGTGCTCATCAAGGTCGGATGGTGTTGGGGGGCGATATCCAGAATTCTTTAGGAACCAGATCTTGATCTTCACCAAACTTGACCCCACTAGTTCAACAAAACTTTTAACCAAGTCCAACGGAATGTCCCAAACTTCCAACTCAAAGGCAGTAAAAGGAAGCACCGTAAGCGGATCCCGGTTTCCGAATGTTGCCAGGAACGTTTCCATCCCTTCCTTCGTCCAAATTCGCTTAGTTTGCATGCGGATCGAGTTGAGGACGGAACATGCAATCTGGTTACACAGTCCGTTGAGGAGGCGACAGTTCAACAGGTCCTTTGCAGGCAGTAATCGAAGAAATGTTCTCATAACCTAAAATATGAACATTCGTATACAACACATGACACATGAATGAACCCCCCAAATTATGGTTAGGCTACAATTGGTATTGGTAAAACTTAAGTTCCAAATATTTTACCACGTCGTTCTGGAAGACACGTAATGCGATGTTAGTGACGTTGACCTCCTCATCCGTCGTCACGGTTTGCTTTTCCATTTTGGAATTATTGGAGTTGATCACTAATTAATCAGTTGACAAATTGGAAGGTAAGTTCACTGAAAAAGAGAAAAGCAAATCAAATAAATCAGCAATCAGCTGATGAGTTTAACGCTTGAAAACAAACTCCCCTCCACAAAAAATTCACAAGGCACAAGGGAGAAAGTGGG
>JAQIWD010000690.1:0-17933 GCA_034694825.1 Anurida granaria
CCCCTCACATACGTCATCGGAAGAGTCCAAAAGTTTTTTTTTTTACTAAATCTATTACCTATTCAACTCCAGCTTCCAGACGTATCCTACAACACGAGAGTGGTGGTGGTGGTGCTAATGACATGTCCACACGGACAACGGAAACCACCACCACCCTCGTTGGTCAGCGTTCTTTAAATAACAATGCATGATTGGCTTTAATTAGTAAAAGTAAATTAATTAACTTTCACTTAAGAATTGATAAATGTTGATAAAAATTAAAGACAGTTTAATGGTCAGTACTTTAAGTAAGAAAAAAATTAGAAATAAAATTGATTTGTTCAAGATTCTGTCGGGTGGCCAGACATCCACGAATTCTAACCATAAAAATGAGAATCTTTCCATAAATCTTGGGGTATTTGCGTGTGACTCTGGGATAACCCAATTAGGCCCTGCTCTGCGGTTTAGCAATTTCCTGTTTCTTGAAATTTGGTGGTGGATGCTGGTAGTGCTGGAAGGGGTATTGGATTCCAGTTTTCTACGAACCATCTGCTAATCGTACCATTGCGAAGGGATAAACTAAAAAAAAATGCTTTGAAGCTAGGAGTGAAATCAGGGACCTAAATCTTTTAGTAGTAATTTGGCCAAAGTCCGACAGAAGGAAAATAGTCAAAATTAACAACGCGGGCAAACTCATTACAATAATCTTGGGCTGAGTTGTTTACCCTGAGAGTTGGTGGTAATTGTTAGTTATTCAATCATAATAATAAAGAAAGTAAAAGTTATTGTGAGTTGTACTCTCCTACAAGGGTACCAGACAAATAAATGTCAGAATGATGAGTACAACATATCATTGCGTTTCGCAAACTGAGGAGAGATGATGTCAACAGGAAATGGATTTGGTTTCAATGGGCCTTTTTAGTACTTACAAGGAATAAGGACCAACGGCGAAGCGACGGCGGCGGTGTCATTGAGGAGTTCTTATTATGAAATCCAGGAACACTCTTACAAGCCCCGCCCACACAGTTTCTAAAACAGGACTAGGACTAGACAAAGGCGAGCCTTGGATTTTACGAACAAACTGGCAAAACATAACTAACTTATGCTTTCCGGCGCTGTCCGCCTGTCCACTCCGTCGCCGACTTCAGATTTCTAAAAATGAGGTCCAAAGTAGGTCCCTACAGGCTTAGTAGGTTATCCTAGAGATCACAGTTACAGTTCAAGTGTGACTCCTTAAGGATCGACAAACTTCAGCACCGAAATTCTCGTTTTTCAAAAAGTATTTGTAGTATGAAACTTCCGGTACTTGTTTATACCTGTTTAGCCTGGTGCATTTAATTTGGAAAATCTAATAAAATTTTTGCCATTAACCACGGTCTGAGGGCTTATGGAGTCAGGAGGACACAAAGTCCATAGACTTCTACGAGATACGACGTATTTACTTTTCGTATTTTAGGTCATCCCCATGATGTTATTTTGTGCCGTCTCGTCAACAACACTCAAGATTTTATGAGTAATGTCATTAAATTATTAATTTGAAAGAGGGAAAGTCACCCACCCTGTCTCAAGGTCCCATATTGAACAGTGGAAGCTCAATTGTCATTTCTTTAGAAATGAATAAATTAAATCAACGAGGTCAACCTGAGGTTAAAAACAATTTCGCTAATTTCACACGTGAATCATTCCTCTCCTAAAGTTGATGCAACACTTATTGGAGATCATAACAAAGGAAAACGGAGCAGGTTGAAAGACCATAAAAGTCACAAATCTTGATAAAATCGGCTACCGACGCTTTTCAAAACTGACAAGAACGGCATCAAAATGAACATTTTTATCAAACGGTCCAAAATTTCAGAATGCTTTGCAAAATTCATGAAAACTGACCCTGAAAGTGAAAGTGGAAAAACGTAGAGAAATGGAAAGCTCGACAAGTTTTTACGTCAGTGGTCACTTTATTTCCGTCCAATTCCAACTCTATCAGGTATATATGTGTAAGAAAAAATTACTCAATTATTTTCTAGCCTTATTTAATTTACGCCTAAGATTAACCTCCCGAAATGCTTTCATTTTCTCCCAAAATTGGGGAAAAAAATGGAAGTCCAATGCGCAGCTTTAATATTTGTATTTAATTTATTGAGGTGCACTTGTGCAAACCACCATAAGGACCATCGAGGCTACATATTTTAATTTGGTTCTAAAAATTAACTAACTACAAATAATACTTCTACTTATCGTAAAGACTACACTAACTAGTAAGGACAAAACGAAATTTTTTAAAATATTAAAAAAAAACTCGTGACAAAAAGCGTAATGGTTCACTCCAAGTATTAGTTTAAATTCTAATTTCTTACTAAATACTAAATTCAGGCGACGAATTACAACATTATAAAATATTTTTGTTTCATTTAATTTTTGCGTGACTTAGAATAACATCATGGGAAAATTTGTTGTTTTTGTTGTAACTTTGAAAAATATTGTACACACATTCGCATACTGTTGTCGGTTTTCACTTTTTTGTTTTCATACTTTCTCATAGAGGTTCAAGTACAACTTCTACAGCACCTAATTGTCGGACTTTAACTTTTTAGAAACACCGAATAATGAATAAACGTATTGCCCAAAATCCTCCCCCGAAATTTAGAAACCTTAACCCTTCACCCGAAGAAAGTTTAGAAATTAATTAATGGTTAAAATGTGTGGAAAAAGTGAGGTTAAAATACAACTAACTGAATTAAAAACCACCAAGGACTACCAACTATTATATTACAACAACCCGACAACCAATAGAGGTCAAAGTTCATATTAATCCCAATTTCCCAAAAGTTAATTTTGTAAATTCGAGTAATAATATAAAACTTTTCATCTGCTAGGGTTATGGTGTTTAAATGCATTGTGTCTGGCTTTTGGTTATGGAGCGCGTTTCGTAAAAACGGCGGACCATATGCGTTAAAATTAATTATTATGGAAACCAAGTGGTCTTACCGCTCCCTGTTTTAAGTAACTCTTTTCACCTGAGATGTGGAATGACTCTAAAATTCCACAAATTATTAATAGAATATATTAAATACGGTTAAAAATATTTACAAAAAGGACAATTTAAACCAAATGGTAAATTCACGAGAAAGTAAACATCCATCGGGGAGTAGTCAAAATTAATGCGATGGGTTAACTGTAACTTAGAATAGCGAAGTAATATAATTTACGGAGAGAGAGAGCGTATAGGGTGACACACAGATAATTATAAACCTCACATGTCCTTATGTCCATGTTGACTCTACGAGTACTCGTAGAATGATTTAACCAAACTACCCAACTTGGTTGTTTGTTACTAACCACCTGTCATAGTTAGCCAAAGTCAACTCTAGAGGATTAACTACGCTGCGTTTGCAAATGCTCCAAGAAACAGAAAGTGTATGCTGGAAGACTCATTTTTCAAGGTGATATCAATAGACTCAGTGTGAATGACTTCTTCATCGGATAATAAACTGTCTTGGGCTTGACGTTTGTCAACATAAAGCCGCCGCCGCTGCTGGATTAAGAAACGATATTAATTATATTCAAGTTTACCAAATTGGTAGGAACCCTACACCCGCAAAAAGAAAGCCAACTGGTTTCCGGGCTTGGATTCGATGCCGACTCCAGGCAAACTCTTTTTCCCACTTTTGAAAAAGCTATAGCCAACAATTTCAATTCCTAATCACAGATTTTTAATATATATTTAATACAAATGCCTCGTTCTAATAACCGGTATGCGTTCCAGCAGCTAGCAGCGGAGCCCCTGGATCCACAATGAGCAAATATTTTTTGAAATTAAAATTTACCTTTTGAAAAAATTAAAGAAAATATTTGCACAAAAGAGCCTCTCATCCCTCACCCTCTGTGTGTTTAGGCAGATGACTTTTCAACTTTTACTTTTAAGAGTTACACCTCTTTTTTCGCACTCCCTTGGTCCCACAACCATCATTCACAGAAATGTCGTCCCGGCCAGTAACATCTTAAAGTCAAGGAAATAAGGGGTCATTCATGTTTCATGTACCTTGTATCTCAGTAAACTAAATTTTGAAACTGCCTTTTCAAATTCGCATCCTCCCCATTCATTTTTCTGTGAGCAAAGTCTATTGAGCTCTGCTTCCCTTTCCATCTTTTACAAGATGAAGAAAGAAGCTTATATCAACTCCTCTCTGTCGTCTTTTGGGAAGGACGCTACGGTTATTGACACAAAAAAGACAAGGAAGATGAGGACAACTGATGAACTTGACCCCAGATTTCAAACTTTAGCTTTCAGAGATGCATGGAAGGAAAAGTGCAGAAAAACAGAGCAATTTTGTGACAATGTCTCTTGGTAATTTTTCCTTTTTCATCTTGTGGCCGCAGAGAAAGGATAGGGAAAATGTATGGGGAAAATTGACCTATGAGTCCTCTTTAATGGATTTCCGACACTTTAATCTTTCTATGACTTTTCTATACCAACTTTATCCGCCTGATAAGCCTCCACTCTCATCACATCCACGACCCAGGACGACACACATGGAGACCCCGCTGGAATAGCGAACTGCGATTTGGGTGTGAGACCAAAGTAGTGTGGTATGGTTGGCCCTTGCCAACTGCAATTTCACAATGAATGAAAAACTTATTAGCCAAGGAAGAAGAAGAAGAAAGTTAATCTTCTCAAACTCCATTTGCTAAAAATAAAAAATAAAATTAATTGGTACAAGGAAAGAGGCTAACCACAGCAGCGGAACCCGCGGCGACATACTGCCTCTCCGCACTGACCCCAAAAATCTTAAGGTACAACATTCAGCCTTAGCGCTTACGGCTCTATAAACTAAAATCTTCTGCTAAATATATGTGCGGGGAGTCAAGAAGGCATATAATACACAAGAAATGTTTAAAACGAAAGTACAGATGCCCTGAGACGTTTTACGAAACTATCGATGAAACTAAACCTATGATAAAATAAGGAATGAATTTGTAAATTAGAAAGGAGGTGTCAGGTTTACTTTTTTACGCTTATGACGCTATGACTGCCTCCTAGTCGGTAGGAGGTCACTTGTACATGAGCGACGTCGCGTCCTCGATTGACGTAATCAAATGAGGATCCATAGAAGTGATGAGGTGATGATGTTGATTTTGGAGTTGCGAATGTGAATGGAGATGGAGGATATTGTTATTCTCAAAATCAAAATCCATGGTGACTGAGGAAAGAGGTTTGTCCCAGTTCCAGGCATCAATTTCCGGGATTTCACCAGCCTGGACTCCGTCACTCCCGTCACCTGGATCCTCCAATTTGAAATCACAATCCGTGTGGAGCTGGAGAAAGTCTTCGATCGTTGCCAAGTCCAGGGAGTCAGGATTCGGGGACTCTGAATCTGGATTCACAGTAAACATATCCTGGAGTTCAAGAATGGGTGACATGGGCTCGTTCTTTATTGGGATGAGGGGCTCCATATTGGATTGCTGACCCAGCAGTTGTGGAATGGATGTGGTGTAGTGGATCGCAATCGGGAGCGTAAGGTCACCATGTTGACTGTTGTTGTTGCTAGGGCTCATCCCAACGTCATCTCCGCTGTCATCATACTGGGGTGACGAAATTGGTACGGCTTCCAAAACTAGGAGAAGAATAAAAAAGGACCGTAAACCTCAAAGGGTTCAAACAACAACAACAAAACTATAAAATTCTACTGCAACTAAAAGTATGGCAGGAAGGAAGGAAGAGATCTCCCAAGCACTAAACCTGATGGGAAAAATAAAATCAAACTACGGAATAGCAAGTTGGAAGGGGAGAAGTTTTTCCCGAAAACTTTGCGACTTCCTCCAACTGGATTTAATTTTAGGGTAAAGTTGTTTTTGCAATGCGGTAAAATTGTCGCAAATTGGTTCAAAAATAGAACGCAGCAAAACAAATTTTGCGATTCGTTACAAGAAAAACAAGAGGCAATTATACCCTACCTGCTTGTAGACTCCTTCGACTTGACTCAAAGAACATTTGTGAGGCAGAAGTGGGGTGTCCGTGCCCGCTTGACGAGTCCTCTTCATAAAAACTTGCACTTTCAGGTGAGTTTGGGGTTAGGGAAGATGGTGACCCCGGGAAGAGCGGTGGCGTAAGGGCCAACTGCGTAATACTCGAACCATTTTGCTTAATGGATTCCTTGTACTTTTGATCAATGGTGAGCCTCATGTTGAAGGCACTTGGAGGGGTTTTAATAGCAGCGTTAACGATTTGAATCCGATTCAGGGGAGAATACCCAGGGGAACTGGTGCTGGAAGTATTACAAAACTGGATCGCCTTTTTCGGGGTTTCAAACGTACTGGAAATCCCTGGAGACTGACAAGGCAGAAGGAGGGGATTGGACTTGGGCGGGGTTCGTCCATTTACCATACCCTTCTTCGGGGTCACGTGGGGTTTCCGATGGATGGCAAACACTGTTGGTTCGGACTTGATGGCTCGGGTTCCAGGGCGTGGTGGTGGTGAGACTGTGCCGGTGCTGGAAGTGACCAAGGGGGACGGGCTATGGACGGTGACCGCAGCAGCAGCGGCTTTGCTGGATTTCCGAGTGGACTTGGCCGGGGGTGGGGATGAATCGTCGCTAGAATTCTTGCCACGTTTCTTGGGTCGGTACTTGTAGTCTGGATATTCCTGGGCATGGAGAACCCGGAGTCTTTCCGCCTCCTCTATAAAGGGACGCCGTTCGGATTCTGCCAGAAGTTTCCACTGTTTACCAAGTCGTTTGGAAATTTCCGCATTGTGTGTATCCGGGGATTTCTCGCAAATCTTTTTCCTCTCAATTTGACTCCAGACCATAAAGGCATTCATGGGCCGCTTGATGTGATTCGGCGGATGCTTCTTTGTCTGCAATCAAAATAAACAAGAGATTCAATTAACTAAATTGGAATTTAAATCATTCCCAATAAAAAAATACCTAGCATTATTGATCAAAAATTGCCTACACAGGCATCCCTTTGGTAAACAATTGTAAAGTGGCGTGCGGAATACTGAAATGTGGATCACGTAACATGATGCTGAGACCTCCACCACCACAAGCTGCCAGGAATGCCTACAGCCCAAGGTTTCAAATGACACGGAA
This sequence comes from Anurida granaria, assembly GCA_034694825.1. Classification (NCBI taxonomy): domain Eukaryota; kingdom Metazoa; phylum Arthropoda; class Collembola; order Poduromorpha; family Neanuridae; genus Anurida; species Anurida granaria. The sequence goes on from JAQIWD010000690.1 coordinate 7,065, forward strand.
CTCCGTGTATGTGCCTTGTCACTCCATTTAGTTTATCCTTTGATTCCAGGACGAGATTATGCCATTCCTAAACTACTTTTAACTGATTCCAATCTCCTTCTTGCGTCAATTACCAAATCCCTAAAAGTTTCCATCACATTTTCATTTCTCATCATAATTAGGGGATCAGAAACCACGGGGAAAAAAGAAATTTCATTCCGAAAATCTCAAATCCTTGAAACAAAAGCTTGAAATATTTCCGTAATTCTTTGGTAATTTGAGTAAAAAACGTCGTTGATTAAGTAAAACCTTGTCAATTTTAGAGTAATTTGGCCTGAAACCAGGTAATCGAGGTAAACGTAACATTGATTCCATTTAGGATTAAGAGGGAGACATTTCAGCTCCAGCCTAATAATAACCTAAAAGAAGGCATAACACACAGGACGCTCCCCAGAATATAATTTACCACCTACAGCGTTTTCTGATGATTTCGTTTGGGCGCGAAGTGTAGCAAGGTTAAATTCTATTACGTAATGGAGTTCTCTCCCCTCTTCTTTACCATCATTAATTCAACAATTGTTAAGAAGGCTTCTTAGTTCTTAGAACCCCCAGTGCAGCAGGCAGGGAGATGATAAAAAATAGACTTTACAGACTCCATTCCCATCATCTTTCCCCTGCGCTGCTGCCGACTCGACAACCTTCATGCAAGAAATCTTGAAAACCCTCAACTCCTTGCCAAAATCCACGTTGCAGAAAAACATCGCCGGTTCAAGGAAATTCGCGTCCACGCCAATTAAGTCAACTCCAACAACACCTCCACCACCGTCGTGCCCTCCTCAATGCCATGCACTTTGGAATTGAACAAGGCTGCTATTGAACTTTCGCTTTTCCCCACATACGTCCTTGCAAATCTCTGCTGCCTCCCTACGCTGCAAGTTATGAAGCGCGGAAGGGATCCAATTTGTATGTCAATATTTCTTAAAGCCCATTGTCCACCTTTTTCCCTTGAAGGCTCCAACTCCTAATTCCTTCTCCTGTCATTATCTTTTCTGGATCAAAATGATAGATCTTAAAAAGTACCTTTTTGGTTCCCATGAAGCTTTGAAAGCTTCCCGACAGACGCTGGCTGAGCAAGTACCCTTGATGATGATGGTGGTGGTGGTTCCTTGATCATAAATTTAAAAAGATTTCTTGCCTAATCATGATCTTAGGATCGAATATACCTCCGGCAGGGAAGAAATCTATTGAATCCTTTTTATATCATCTCCTCCCATAAAAGAACATGGTGGGTGTAATAGGAACGAATGTAAGGTAATGTAGCAGTATCCACTTCTAATCAAAATCAAACTCACATCATTGTACATTTTATTATTCCTAGGTCCCTCTCTCACGATTCCAAACTACAAGTTCCACCACCAAATCTATTCAGCCTGACTCCCTTTCCAAATGATATTCCCAGTACAATACAAATCAAATACAATGGTATGGGGATTGTGGATATAGAATCTGCCTTGCATCCGGCGGCGGCCGAATCCCAATTCACAATAAGAAAAGAACTTGGAAGAGGTTTGGGTTCCAGGCCCCTCTGGGAAGGGTCCTTCAGCCCTGGAAAATTTCCTTCGACGGAAACTATTCATCAATATCCCTTGGCCTGTTATTCCCGTTCCAATTTGACCCTTCAAGATGCAGTGCCGAAAAAACAGGGCCCTCCTCCTACCCTCGTCCTTGTAACAAGCTCCCCTTCCCTGGGAGTAGTCTACTGGGGCAAAAAGATTAAAGGGAAGGACCACCGAAAGTCCCATGTCAAATTCATCTTTTGCATTGTTAAAGCATAGGGGATGTTTCTGGGTCTTGGGTTTTAAAGGTAGAGGAGCATTGGTAAGTGTACTTTAAATCCAGTTCCAGTAGAGTAATTTCCTAGACTCGTCTATATATACGCTAAGCTTGGGTTTAGGCTGCTGCAGTGCTGCTGGTGGTGGTAAAAGAGATCCATTATCCTCATCATCATCCTCAGTCGTCATAGTCTGTCAGTTCAAAGCCCCCCTGAAGAACACTAGAAGGTCAACCTCAGCAGAAAACACGAGGTGAATTGGGAGAAAAAAGGAGTTGCCAATTTAAATGTTGGCAATGGGAAAAGTGTAGGTGAATCCTCCAAATGCAATTCAACTGGACCTGGAAGTTGGGGCCCATCATTCCACTTCCAATGTCAAACGAATTGTTTTGATGATGACTCGGTCTTAAGAATAAGAAGGATTGATAATGCCTCCAGGCCCAGGGGTAACGAAGAGGTGATACGATTCTACTCGTTCACAAATCATCATCAGTCACTTACCCTTGTCAAGGAGAACCAATTCATGCAGTTCTGACTTACGAAAATTTTGGCGAATGCAGTAGCGAACTGACGCAATTACTTTGTCAAATTAATCCATTTTTTGCCACAATTTAGCTTAGCCTCGCTTCATTGTAGGAAGAGGAAACATCCTAAAGGTCATGAGAGGATCTCCATACAAATTCCTGCCAAATGCCACCACCACTCTGAATTAGTTTGCCCAACTTGATTTATGAGAACTTGAGTACGAATTAATTTTGCATTTCTATGAATCCGTGTAGCCTCTTGTGCCAATCAGGATTTTCTTGAGCTAAAATTGTTCCACTGCATAACTTCAAATCCATTCGATCGGAGCCCAACCTCAAATGACTTTCAAATCAAATGGGCCAAATTTGAGCAACGACAAGTGACGAGTTGTAGCAGCCTTAGCGACAAGCCCTGCTGCTGCACCTCGGATCAATTCCTTTATCTTTTCATTTTGACTTCCTCATCCGCAGTTGTTGTTGGTTGGTGATTACCTCCACCCACGCAGCAAAAGAAGGCATAGAAACTTGTTCATAATTAGGTCCATAAAAGGACAAATGATCTCGTAGCTAAAGTAGAGAACCAAGTTCGTATCATAAATCTGTATCCTATTTATATTTATGCAATTCCCACCACCTACCTCCTGTTATGTATGCTCTACTCCTAATTAATTCCTTCCAATTGTTCCCATCATATAACAAATTGACTACGGACAAAAAGCATTGGGTGGGATTCTGGATAAGGAAGCAAGTTTCCCTAGAAACAATATAAAGCTTCAACATAGTGGGCCAAGTGAAACTGAAAACAGGACGAGATGATACACTGCCCTTCCTCACATAAAACAAGTGATGATGATAATGGATAATGGAATGGAACCCAAAAAAACAGACGTTGTCCTTGAGCTTGAGGAGGAGGGAGGATGAGGGCCTCATAAAAATTAAATAATTCACAACAGAATTCATAAAATAACAAGAGAGATTTAAGGCATTGTTTCCGACGAGTCTGCATCTTGTATCTCCTACACTTATTACACCGAGTGAGTGGCTTTTAATGGCCCATTTAAAAATATTATGAGATCAAGAACCAATTTCCACCTTTACACGCGTCGTCCATTTTTCAATAAAATCCACGCATACACTCACGAGGAGACTTTCAGGGTCAAAATTATTTCAAAGTCTCTTCTCGTCTCGTGCAGAAAATGGGACTTTAAAGTTACTTTACCACCGACTCAAGTCATCCATGGTTCCCTTGTCATAAATTTTTCCAATTTTCCATTTCAACTTTTATTTTAGGCACAGGGCAGAGAAGTACTGGTGGGAATAACCATGAAATTCAGTTCAAGGTAAAGTTGGGCCAAGAGTACCCGAGCCAAGATTCCAAAACATTATTTTAAAAGCCAAAAAAATATTCGCATGACTGTCTGACTGCGTCTTGAAACTCATTGTGTATCCATGAATTAGAAAAAAATATAGAAGTTGAAATGAAAATTCCTCCAGTGTCCATGATTTTGAAAAAAATTGGGAATTTGTAAATTAATTTCATTGTTATCAATAAATTGGAATAAATAAATCTACCAATTCGTTGCTGATCCAATTTGGGACAGTTTACTCATCATTTTAAGGTTGAAAGGGGTGTGGTCGGTGGTGGTGAGTTATCCCCATTAATTATTCCGTAATCATTATTATGATGAATCACTAATAAAAACACATCACCTTCTACTATATCTTCTTCTCCTTTCCTACCTGTCTACCACTTCTGTCTACCATACATGGCATTTATAGACACACATTTTGAGTACAAAAACACAGGAGCTACGGACCATGACGAGCTTCCAAGATTCGAATCAGGGTGACTAGTGACTTAAAGCAACAAAAAGAGAAATAATTTAACCGCAAATAATTATTTCCATGAGGAATGATGACTAAATGATGAAGGTGGATGGGATTGGCTACTACATTTCAGGGATGAAAAGATTCGTAATGGTCGTAGTTTAGAAAAAATTGTTGGTAAAATTAAATTTCCAGGAAAAATTCATATATTAGACTTGATCATACTAGATGCTCGTACTAGTCCTGGAAGTTTTATTATTTCAAAATCTAAACAATTGATTTGTTTAAATATTTGTTAGCTAAAAATAACCAAGTGTGGGAACAAATCAAATAATCTCCAAACCAAAGATCAAAATTATCAAAGGATCGCCGACACAACGGAGATGGTTATGACGAATATAAAAACTTGACGCTAAAACTGACCACCCGCTCCCTCCCTCACTTTTCAGCAGCGTATTATGAGTCCGTTTTTGTTTCTAAATTCATAATTAAAATTTCCCAAATTTAATTTTTACTACCCCATAAATAATGTGGAGGATGACTTTGTTATGATTAAAATATCCAATATCCAATCCTTGTAGCTTGGAGACCAATTTGGAATTGGCAATTCCTAATCGTAAACTTCCATAGGCTGAGCATGAGCATAAAACGACATCGACACTTAAACACGACTGCTGGTGCGTCAAGGATGGCGACAGGAGCTCGATTACCCAAGATGATGTCCGCCAGTAGTGGCGTCTTCATCTCTCATCATCACATAAGTAATTGTAATCAAATCTCCTCCCCAGTTGCCCTTACATCAGCAGTTTTCTAATTCCCACTTGTGCAGATCACTTTTCCCTAGCACTTCAGTAGGAGGGTCAAAGGCATCATCCTCCGACTCAAGTAAACAGAGGTAGCAGCAGCGCTTAATAATTTCCTTTTGCGGACTACTTCAATCAATCAATCATTCCACCAGACTTAAATATTTACACAATTTATACCGCTGCGACGGAAAAAGTTCTCAAGTCACAATTAAAAAGAACAAAACAAGGGTGGTAATGACACAGGTGACAGGGGCGGTGGCGGAAGGTGAGTGCACCGTGAACCAAATTGTAATATGTATGGTATTGATCAGGAATTATAATGTTCTACCCTGGCGCTGATGACGCTGATCCTGCGGTGCGGTGTCTGCCCTGTCTGTCTCTGTCTATTGTAACAGTTTTGTTTACGTCCAAAGTCATCAACCTCAACGCTGCTACTCTTCATTCAAAATTGAATCTGAATCTGAATTAAATTGGGATGAGAATAGAGGGAGCTCAATTTTGACATGTAATGAACCGTTGACCTTGCCGAAGGACAACGCTTGGCAAAATAAAAGTTGGTCTTGTAAAACTCGATGCCATTTCTAATTCAGATTAAATTTCTGGGAATCATTGTACCCAAGCTCAATACTGAAATCTCAAAACATTTTCCAGCGTTTTAATCCAGAAATAGCCTCTTTTTCTCCAGATCCGGAGTCCAGCTCATTTCCATTATTTGTAAACGTATTTTGATTCTGATAATACAACACACCCATGCTGGACACATACACACGCGGAGTATAAATTCATGAAATGTAACAGATGAAGGGAAAGGTTAAATGTTGTACACCTTCGGATGGACTGGTTGACAGACATGAACTCTAGTAAACCCAAAAATTTGTTGAACATGCACACATAAATTCCTCAGGTTCCTTCCAGTCCAGCAAAGCGAAGATGCTGGGACTAAAGAGACGATTATGTAATTAAGCATACTAGAGTTCTTATGTCAATTGTTAACACAAGGAAGCGACACAGGGCACTTGGGCCAACGGAGACTCCGAATACCTCCAATGTATCCTCATAAGAAGATAAAGGTAAAATGTTTTCATCATCAAATAAGTTAATGCAATGCATGCAAACTTATCTCTTGCCAGAGTCCTACCAGCAGTCCAAACAACATAAAATCAGTGTAACATTCTTGGGAGAGATGCTGCTAAAAATACGCAGACATTACCTCACTATGCATGGTGTTGGTCATGGGACGTAATTAGGATTATTTTAAATTTAACCAAGATGACATTTGGACTCGGAAACTCAGAAAACTCCCCTGACGTCCTTCCGAGCTTCGAAGACGGAAAATGTTAAAGGGTAAAGGTTGTACAGACTACGAAAAATGAGCTCTGGCCCAATTTTGAATTATTTAGTCATCATTTTATAGCCTGCCTATTCAGTTCAGTTCAGTTGTGAAGGAATAATAGCAAAAGAGCACCAGATGGTATAGTTGCAGGCAGAAGGGTCATTGGTTCTTGTCAGCAGAGCCAGAACTCACGTTTTCAATAGAAAATGAACCGGCTCGTTCTCCTCGCTCGCCCGTCAATTGACAAACAGACTAGATGAAATGAGCTCGAAAATATACAGAAGAGGTCCAGTTGAATTGAAATTGGAATTCACTTTTAAATTAAAATGAATCCCATCCATCCCCTTCCGTGTTTTCCTATTGGAAATCAAGGGCTAATGAACTACGCAGCGTCGCTGCGGCTGCTAAGAGTCATTAACCTTACAAGATCAACTTTGACCTCAAAATGCTTTGAGCTTTTCTGAACAGATTTAGCCAAAGCAAACACCCAACGCTGCATGCGGAGCTATCGCATCCGCATCCAGAAACAAAATGCACGCCAAAAACGTGACCTACAAACATGATTGCCCATGTTTTTGACTGCACGGGATTGAAACCATCACCTGGAGATTGCATTTTTAGATCCAAAGTTATTTTTAACCTCAACTAGAAGGAATAATTGGTAATTAAATTAATTGGTAATACGACTAGTGCGATGAGTGAAGGTGAAGGTCAACAAGTCGTCTCGTTTTGCTGCGCCAAGTTTAATTTTGATAGCAATATGTATGGTTATTCCCTGCGCATGCGTCAAACCCTGATTTGACCTGCCATGACCTCAATTTTTACAGTTTGGGGTTCTTACCTTGGTCGCATCTGTGTAGGGAGTAGATGATGATTTGTCAACAAATTGTGAGCCCAAGCAGACGGAAGAAGATGAAGAAGTTGAGCTTGTGAATGAAGATGATGATGAGGTTGGTGAGGATGAGCGTGAGCCCTGACCGGGTCGAAGGGTCACGACCTGACTTGCTCCTGGCAACATGTTCAAGTAGCACTACTGGTGAGATAAAAGGGTACTTTAGACAATAGGGACGAGTGGAGAGAGACGATTTTAATGGACAAGGACTCCTCTCCACGACATGAGTTCGGAGACTGAAACAAGTCTGGACGGGATTTCTGCCTTTTTACCTTCTTCTCCTGTTTGCTTAGTCTCCCAATCTCCCATGTCTACACGTTTAGATATGCAAATGCATGGGGGAAAGGGAATGGGCAAGATACTTCCAGTATCTACAAAATTCAAAATACTTGACAAGTATTATGTTCGTCGTATCCTTCCCCGTGCTAATCAGAATTAATTAAAGTGTGAGAACAATGATTACGGCGCCCAACTTCCGACTTTACCTCAAATTTCTGAAAACTTACCCAAGATTTCGTGATTCTGGAATGTTGGGATGAAATGGAAAGTGGTGAACTTTGACTTGCACGATTTACTGTCACATTGTTTTGGGACAAGTGGATTGGGTGCTTTTTCTCAAGTGTTTCTGTTAGTTTCAATGTCGGATCTCCAATACTGATCACTGAGGCGTCGTGGCTAAATCTGCATACAATGAAACCCAAGGAATGAATGGATAAGAAACTACCTAAGAAGGAATTAATAGTAATTTGTTAGAAAATGAAAGGAAATGATTCCCGCAAAACAAGTCGATTACAGCGTAGATTTATGAATTTGGTGAATCCTTTCTTAAAAGATTCTCAAGATGATTAGAGATAACTTAAGAAGCGAACGCTCCTTTACGCTTTCACTATGTCTGCCTGTACGCCGTTTTATGTCATAGTGCATACAGACGAAAGAGACGAAAATAACGCAGTGTTTAGACTCCGTGATGTCTATTCGCAAAGTGACCAATTGAGTGATAGAGGGAAGTGAAATAGATACTACATGGCACTTAATTCATTAATTAAATATGAAAGTATTGACGCAACACAAGAAATAATTCAAACTGCATTTGGAGGTAAATTCATCACCATCATTTTCATTTGATATCGAGGAGAGTCACGCGCGGACAAATTTTGCATTTTTCATACCCACCTCTTGCCCGCGCCACTTCGGCTATCGAAGAGAGGGACAAAAGTCAAAGGTCAACCTCACACCTGGGCGGCGAAAGTCAGGTACTGGCACTGAAAATGAAGTTACGCATGGAAGGGTATCTATCAAAATCAGGTAAGATGTGTAGGCTGGTAACTTTCGCCACTTGTCTACCACAGTTTGCAATGATTTATTTGTGAAATTAAAAAATTAAGAATTTCAGTCGCGCGTCGTGAGTCTTAAAAAAGAAGAAGATGATAGACAGGTGAGTTCGATTGAATGAAATTCGTCATCTCCTTACATTGAAAATGCTACCGGAAGGGCAATTTTTTTTGATTGCAAGAAATATAAAAAACGCCTGGTTATGTAAAAACACTTTGAAAAGGGAAAATCCAGGATACTTAGCTGTGGGAATTTAGTCACTGATGCTTATTTTTAGCAAAAGTCTTTTGCAAGAGGAAGCACGTGGATCATCACCATGCAAAGGATGAGGACGGAAATCTGGACCACACTTAAAACAGTCACAGAGGAATTCCCAGCAAAATTCAGCCTCGCCTTATGCTCTGCCTAGTAAGTTTGGATTTTGTGTGTGTATGCAAATCAATCAATTTTCCCACGACCTCCAATGGGAGACACAGGAAGTCGTAATCGTAGGACGAAATCGTGGCTTGACCGAATTTGGCGCTCCCAGAAATCTAATTGCAAATGCAAATTTCATTTCACGAGGGACACTCGTCGGCTGTCCACAAAAAAATTTATATTGTGAATCCCATTTTGAAGTTCTGAAATTGTATACTTTTGAAGGTCATTTTAGTATGCCATGGCAGCTTAGGAGAAAGATACCTTACCTTTCCAGTAATAGAATTTGGTGATACCCGTAAGCGGTATACGGGCCTGAAGGGGACCCTTGATTTCTAAGGAAGGTATAGTAAAGAAATCCTTGGGCAAGCTGAAATCCAAGGGTGGGGGAGATGGAAGCAGGGCTCAGGGCCCACCGGAAAGAATTTTTACAATGGAATTTTTAAGAATAAAAATTTTAAGGGAGGGCCCACTTGGCCCTTAGCTGAGTTAGTCCCTTTCGTTCCAGTTCCCGAAGCGCAGGATTTTAGTGCGTGGCTCTACAGTCCACTCCACATCCCCTCGTCCATCCTGTAGAATTTAAAACATCCCTTGAGAGGGTCCAATTGGAAAAAGTTCTTCCCATCAGGGTTACTTGTGAAAGGAAGGAAGGATCCCTTCTTCCTCCTTTTGTTTACTTCTGATGAAGATTACTACCATTGCATTGGATAAATAAACCATCGGAAAACCGGTGCAACCAAGTTCTGAAATCTTTTGTTATATTATTTCAAGATTTTGAAAACGTTTTGAATGATTTTGGAGTTATATGAATGCTTTGAAACTTTGGAACTCTTTTGAAATTTGAAATTATTTTGAAGCTTTGAAAATACATAAAACATTGAAAATACGGAGACATTTCTTACTGGTTTAAAAATTTTGAAAATGTTTTAAAATTAAAAAAAAATCTTGTTGTCACCCAACCTAGTTGGCGCACTACCAACCCCTTATCTACATAGTCTAGTCACAGGTGCGAAAAAAAAATCTAGCATTTTCAACTTTTGACTCCGACGAGGTCACTTCCGGCGAAAATATATGAACATGATTCCACAAAAAACTGACCTCATGAATAAAACCAAATGAAAACAGAATGCAGATTGGTTGTGTGTAGTTCATGAGTTAAGCGTACTTCTCGTAAAGACAGACGGACAGCAAAAACGAAAGCATAAAGAGAGCAACGATCTCTTATTAAACTAAACAATCATCTCTCATCCTCATATCCAGGAAGGATGTGTGTTCAGCTCCAGTAAAGTTAACTACATTTCCATTCATTCCTACTAACCAACGCATATCTTATGCTTCTGTCGCTACTTATAACCTCCTTACTTAAATCCTAAGCATCAATTGATAAATAAATAAAATTATTCTAAAAATATAAACCAAGAATGGGATATTGTCTTCAAATCAGGCAAAAACCATTCACAAAGCCTTCCGACGATAGCAGAAGGAACTACTGTTCTCAAATGTCAGAAAGAACTTAAAGCTTCCCGCCAAAACTATTCTGCGCATGTCCTTCGGGTTTGTTCCAACATCCTTTGTTACTCCTCCAATTTCTCTGGAAAAACAATTTTGGAAACATTCAGCAAGTTTATAACATTTCCAGTTTCATTTCTTTTTGGAGCATGGGCTCCAACTGTCATAAAACGGCACTTAACTTTGTGCTTAAATTTGGAATAGAAATCTGGGAAATCATTTGCAGGGAGAGCTGAGTCATTTGGTTCAAGAGGTGACACACTTGGTAGTTGGTACCTCTCCCTCCTAAAGTGGCAGTAGCCTCTGAGCCTAACCTTGTGCACAAATAAAGGAAACAAATACAATAAAACGGACTAAGTCCGTGGGTGCAACCAAGTACCGTCAGTAATGCTTTGAATTAATGTAGATAAAATGGCGGA
>JAQIWD010000691.1:0-17909 GCA_034694825.1 Anurida granaria
CTTATGGTCGGTTTTTTTGTCCTTATGGAGAATTAACCCATGAGCCGAGATTCCAGGACTTTTACCCCCTACAGTACCTGGTTGTTGTTTTCATTTCATTCATGATCTTAAGGGGAGTGAGCGTGACTTGCGCAGCGCTGTAGGGGGTTTTCGTAGTAAAATTCCCAAACAGATCCCCTCCTTTTTTTATCGCGTAAATTTCCCCTTGAAATTCACGATTTAGGTACACAAGGCAAGGCATGTGACTCTGACTTGTTTACATCATCAGCTTTCGTATGTCTTGTTTTGCAAAAACCCCAAGAGTTTATCAAGGTCACACAAGTTTGGTGCCATTGGCTTCATTTCCAGTGCCAGAAAACCTCCAAAGTAATCACCCCACCATATTCTACCAGCCCACATGTGAATCTCTTTGTGTATGGTAAGTAGCCCTAAACTCACGAATCTATTCTTGTTTAGTTTAACTAAATCCGCATTCCTAATTGGTCATCCACTTCTCTTTCCAGACCCACGAGGATCAATCACCGCTGCTGCTGCTGCTACTGAAGCTCTCACGTCAATTCAAATTTGAAAATTTACAATTAGACGGATTCATTTCATCACTGCCACTCCCGATACCAGATTCCAGCAACAAGACTTCCAGGGAAAGAGTTGATACAAAGAAATACTAAACACTTTGATGGAGATGGACGAGACATACCCATCCCTGGTAACGGTGAAGGAAGAGAAACTGGATTTTGAAGAAGTAAGACTTTAATTCCTGTGCCACATTGTGGAATTCCTGATTCCTTTGTTGTGCAATAATTAATTTCAATTTCATTTTTCAGGCTCTTTATGCTTTGCAGGAAGATGAAGAAAAGAAGTTTGAGCCCCCAAAGCGTGGGCGGACGAGGTCAATTTCGAAAAAGTCTACGGACAAGGTTGACATCAAAGCCAAATTAGGTAAGACTAAGACTAATTTTCGGAAACAACAAACGTTAACACAATGTGGCAGGGCTGAGTTTAGTAATGGAATGTAAACCTATTTGCACTTTTTCCAGAGCGGAGCAGACAGAGCGCGAGAGAATGCCGAGCACGGAAGAAACTACGCTACCAGTATCTCGAAGAAGTCATTAGTGAGACCGAAAAGGCAATCTTTGCACTCCGTCGGGAGTTGGACACCTTGAAAATCTGGGCAAATGAGCTGGACGAGGGGAGACTCCCGGAAAACTTGGTCCACTACCGAACCTCCTGCGTGGAAAAGAAACTAACGAATCCCTTTACCCTCCAGCAACATCACCACACCCAAATTGCTCAACAGAAGCAACATGCAGCCTCGCTCGCATCACAACTCTCACAGTCACCAAATTCAACGCTTGGTACTGGAGGAGGGATCTGCATGTCACCAACATCCAGTTCTACTTTCGGTCTGGCTGGACTATCTCTCTCACCTACGGGTCAGTTGAGTAGTCCGTACATGATGGTGGGACGATTCAAGCGGAGCTCCACTAATAACATCTCCCCAACATCCGCCTCACACTCCTCCGTGTCACCCCCGTGAATGTCTCCCCGGGTTGTCAACCGTTGTTGTCTTGTCTTGATTGAGCTTTTTTGTTAAACCAAACTCGTCGTTGTCGTCAGTCTTGAATTATCAATCGTTATTCTCAGTTAGATCGAGTGCAAGGGGTTAAAATGTGTGTCTCCAGGTTATTAGTATATAGTCCCTAGTTGGACGCTAACAATGGTGGTACTTATAATTAATTTATAAATCAGAATCGACATAACCTCTGGGGTCACGTTAACTTTTATTTACCAAAGGAATAAGAACGGAATTTAGGCGTTAATTCCTCTTTATATCTCAATCACAAGAGATGAATCCAAGACGGTGACCTGTAACTTGAACCTGTTCGTATACATTTAAGCATAGATTTTTGTTTATTTCAGTGCTAGTTTCTTACGCACTAAACGACGAGTTATTTTTTGATTGTTACTATACTCTGATTGATGATTTAGATTAGCAAATTTTTATGAATAAAATTATAAATTACGCCTATGGCCCCACTTGACCTTTGGGTTATTTAGGGGCAACCTAGGGACCGCTAGGTGCGCGCACCTTGTTTGTTTTGAAATTCTCGCGCTTGCGCCTAATGGGCGTCTGCCAAAGGAGGTCATTCATCTTCTGTCGTCTTCTTGATATCAGTTCATTTTCAACCTCCGACGAGGAAGGTCACCTCTTTCTTCCCTTTCTTTTTTTCCCAATAATTTCAATTTTTCCACAAAGTTAATTAATTTCAACTGACCTTAAGTCACCCAGCGGTAGAATGAATTGTGTCCAAACCCCAGGCAACTTCTCTTCTGGCAACAGTCTCTCAACACCTGATCCACATTACATTCCTGGTTATGTCGGATATGTCCCGCAAGGTCAGTGACCCCAGTCTAATTTCATCGTAACCCTGAATGGTTGGCATAATTAGATTAACTCATTCACATAATTGATTTCTCTTTGTCCATTGCAGCCAAGTATCGACCTGGACATACCTTTGGTATGACGAGTCACCGTGTCCTGTTGGATCCCTGCATTAACATGAGTCCTCGCTCCGTCCTCACCAACATCCATCCAGAGTATTGCACTGTAAGTTTCCATGTTAAGATAAGTTCAACCTCTTACGCAATTCGTTACAACCAGTTTTGTTACAATTTGCTTACTGTATCTGACAGGATGACTTTGGCCGTCCTGGTCTTGGAGCTGACCCATTCATGCAATCCAAAATGGCGTTGGTCGAGAGTCGCGTGAACTCCTTTGGCCGTCAGCAGTACCTTCCAAACATGGTTCCAGGCTACACTGGATTTGTTCCTCGGTTTCAAACGATTTTGGGTCACACTTATAGCCCTGCCTGTAACCGAGCTCTGGCCCGCTTCGAGCAGGACCAATGGCGTGATCGTCTTTTCAACAAGGTAAACTAACATTAACCTATCACCCTACGTTGTTTTGTAAGTTGGCCAATGACCCTTAACATGAACATTTGTACTCATTTGATACGTTAGGAATTGGAGGCTCTTGACGGATGGCGCTTTTGCTACAAGTCGAAACCATGGGAGTCCCCAGAAGTCAATCGTCCCGATGCAGGAGATCTCCAGGAATTTCCTCGCCAGGCTTGTTCGCCCAATCAACGGAACAACGTGCCACTCAATCAACCTAGCGGTGGCTGTTGCGGATGCTCAGGTTAATGACCCCATGACCTTTCTAAATTTCCCGCTTAATTACGACTTTCAAAATGCACTCCTACACAATTATTAGAACTTAAAAGTACCCTGTACACAGTTTCTTTAAGCATGACGCTATTTCATTTAAACGGTATCAAATAAAAGCAAAATTTAATTAAACCGTCGAGCAACGCCATAGGTCTCTTATATTTTATTGGTCAGTGAGTTCATGTCATTTACCTTTCCGAGGCATTTTGTGGGTTACACCGAGGTAAGAAACGAGTTGAGATTAAGAACCTATGGCGTTGATGACTCGAATCACTTTTTAATGCCATTTTTGTTTTGTTTTTACAGGTGGGACAGGGGGCTCTTCTCCTTGCGGCGGCGGGGGTGGTGGCCCCGTCCGTATTTTGTCATCCGACAATTCGCGCTGCGATTACGGGGAGAAGCGGATGTGGGGTATAGCCACAGAGAAGAACTTGGGCAAGACATGCGGGCTGGAGACATCCATTAATCCCCATTCGTTTATCAAGTAAGTCTGAAGTTCAAGTTTATTCACCAAAAGTTAACCTAGTTTGACCTTTCAGTTCACACAACTTCACCTTTCTTTCCTTTAGACCCCTTGATCGGCTCCAAACTGTCTACAGGGCCTGTGAAGGGATGATTCCAAATTAGTAAGCTTCACTGCACATTTTTGCCTTGGGGGTCAATGCATTCTTTTTTTCTTCCAGCAAGGGACATGTTCCAGGGGAGACTTTCCGATTCGGCAAGACCTACGGCTGCTCGACCCGAAATGCCAAAAAAGTGTTGGACAAGAAAATCTACGCCCCACTCTGTTCTCCGGTGGGTCAAGGAACAAAAATTCCACCGTATCCCAAATTTGCTCTAAATTAAGGGGGAAGGAAAAGAGGTCAAAATTTTACCAAATTAATCACAAGTCCCAATTAAACCAAATTTCTAGTTTTTCCGTACATGGCGGGTACTTAAGTCGCATTTGCTTTACCTTAAGTTTTACTTAACCAAATGCATATGCCAGCTTAAGATTGTTCCTCCTTGTGGGGTTTTGCATTTTAATTAAGGCGTGTGAACAACCTTCATGAAATAATTGAAAGCGTCACTCTCCGTCCGAATTCATTTTTGGTTCTTTTGTATTCATGAGCCAAAGAATAGGAACTTGAATTCGTAACAATCAGAAGGAAAAACTTGGAAATCATCAATGCGTGATTCTGTTTTTCCCACAACAGACTTGAAGCAGAAAATGCTTCTTAAACTTCCTCTTCTTCATGAATCATGAATCCCAGTGAGGTGCATATGAATTGGAAGTGTGTAAACCTGAAATTTTGTTTAGAAGCCATTTGACTCGTCAATCTCTTCGCACTCTTGCAGACAAAGGAAGCATCAGCCTATTGTTTCCAACTATCTTCAGTCAAGTCCACTCCCTTAGCATTCTCATTTCTAAGCTGCAGTTCTTTCGGTTGCATCTTTGGACTTGCTGGAAATTTCATTCGTTTTCTGGAAGAAGAAGGGCAGTGATCCAGGTAAAGTCTATAAATTCATTTCTTCCAAATTGGATCAAAATGACATGCCGTGCAAAAATCCACCACTCTAAAATGTTAATTCAAATCTGCAAGCTTTTATGGAAGTGTTCCAGAGGTTCACGGTATTTTCAGCCCATTTCTATCGAATATTTTTAATTGTTGGAAGATTTTCGTTGAAACGAAGTAATAATGATTTTGGTTCCTGTAGGCCATTGCCATTCTTAATGTGAAGTGGAAATCCGGCCATTTCTTTCATTTTTACAATTTTTACCAGGAACTTTTTATGTTTCTTTTGTCATCGAGTCAGGTTTTGCCTCCGCCCTTCTTCATTTTTGCAAAACGTATCGCAATAGCAGGAAGAAGCACTTGCGAGAAATTTTTAGCTTCTTTTTGATGGACAAGATAACAAAAGCTAAACGTTTTTCATTTCTATTTAAGACTTGTTCACTAAAGAGAAAATGAGCGGCGGAAGTTCGTGTAAAGATAGGAGATAAGATCCGTTCAGGAATGAGTGGTGCTTGCCAGATGCTTGTCAGGTCAAAAATATTTAATTGAACTCAGCACTTAATTGCATAAGGTTCCAAAAGTGAAAGTTGTGGAGGGGAAAGGCATAGAATGCAAAAGCAAATACAAAGTGTTGAGAAAAAATGACCGCTGAACCTATTAGTGAGCTGACCGTAGTGCATCGTTGTTGGACCTATTGACCTTCGCCCAACGCGCAAATTAAGTGAATTCCACTTTAGAATTGGTCAATTAGGTTAGCTAAATCACTGCTTCCATTTCCTGGAGATGGAGCATTGGGTACAATTCCCACGGCTGTAAATTTTGAGTAGTTGATTGATGATCATGGAGGGAAATTAAAAATTGACCTTCCCACGACCCCGTCGACCCTCGTGCTATTCCATAACACCTGAATCAATCATGTCCCTCCACGCACGAAGGCGTAACATTAGGAGACGCTCTAAAGCCGCGACTAAGGACCAATAAATTTGCGCACTTTCACACCTCATCCCCTCGTAACAGTAATGGGGGACGCTTCCATTTCGCACTTGAGCTGCTTGAGCGAGCACACACACTTTTAACGATAACACACAAATAACGATTTCTAACTTTTTCATAACCAGATTCACTTTTCTTTGTTTAGTGAATTGAATCGGCGAACTGTGTAGCGCTAGCAAAGTTACGGAGGAGGAGCAGAGGTCATTCCACTCCTACTAGGAGATTCTGACGGGCGGGCGTTGACCCTTTCAGTCAAGTTTACGGTCAACATCACACTTGACCCGCTCAATCATGAAGACATTGGAGGTGCTGGTCCTATGCCTGAGCATTTTATACTTCCTCCCTCCCCCGACATCGGCTTTGCCCACAAACCGAAACGACAAGGACGAAAGGGTCACTCCATTGTCCCACGGTGACAATAAAATTTACGGAACTGAGCCCTACCAACTACAGTTTCAGGAACCCCCGCTCCAGCCTCATGCGCATCATAATTATTACCCATCGGGGTCACAAAAGAGTTCTAACGCTTTAGAACCACACCGTCAACAGCACCCCTACCGGCATCATGTCCACCAACCACAACAGCACCACCAGTACCAGCGCCAGAGGCCCCATGACCAACATGATTATGATCCATTTTACTTTTCGGCAAGAAACGGCGTCGTCCCCGCCGGGACGCGGAGTCGGCGCAACTCCAAGTTTCGTGACCTCTGGAGTGACGACCTCTCGAATCATTTGCTAAATGAAGACGTCCATTTCTTTCGGAGAGGCCAAAGTTCGGGCTTGACGAGTAGCGGTGGGACAGGGAGTAGTGGACTTGGACGACGTGAAGGAGGTGAATCGGCTGAATTCATACACAAGGACAATCACCACCGACTTCCGTTCTATGGTGAATACCCTGTCGTACCGTACTTCCCATCTTCAAGAATGGCCCACCATCATCGAGTCTCCGAAGGAGAGGGTCGACAGGATCCTTTGTCATCTTCAGCAGCCACATCCGTAAGATTTTAATTTTAATTGCCACCTTGGGGATGAGATTGCATGTGAGATTGCATAATGTCATTATCATCCTGAGAACCACTTCTGAGTGAGTGGGTTGTCACCCATGTCAGGCACCTGACGACGAGGTTGTTCATCTCATGTCTATCCTTCTAACCGTGTCCATGGTCCATGGCTAAGACCATTCTGCTGCTAAAACAAAGGAATGTAGAATTGTCACAAAGTTAGTCACACGGTGTTCAGTTATTAGAGTAATCAGAGCAGAATTTATAGGTAAACCGCGGCGGATTAATGATGCAAAGGTTGTGGTTTACCAGTGGATTCAAAACTTGCGGTAGTAACGCTACTTTTTGTTTTCGTTTTTTCAGTATGACAGAAGAGGTGAATACCCTGATCGCTACGTTCATTCCAACCATCTTGATTTCTACGACGCTCCACGGCCCCGTCACCATCCCCACATCCCGAAGCTATTTGTGCCAGAACCAGAGCGCTATTCCAACGCCCACCCCCGCGAACCCATTGACGGCTGGAGTGTCCAGGTAGGAACCCACTTGAGAGTCCATGACGATGGACGAGAAAGGAATCCTGGAAGGTTTTACGTCCGAGATGAAAAACCAGTAGATGGCCGGCGCTACCCGCACCGCTACGACTACGTTCGTCCATAAAGAACATTCGTCTCAGAGGGCGCTTCGCGTCCGACCCAGACCAAATCAAGTGAAGATGGATGAGAGAGTGTGAATGAGAACCAGTGTAGCCACATTGTTATCCATTTATGAAGAATGAGAACCCGCACTTGTTATTTTGTAAATAGTTAAAACAGGTTAGGCATAAATACTAAAAGTTAGACCTTGATTCTTTTTAATTTTTGCAAACATTTTGCACATTAGAATTCATTGCGCTGCTCTTTTGAACTTACGTCAGGAAACAAATAAAACTATTAAAGGAATTCAGTCTTGGAAGAAAATATTACTAAGGTGGGAGTCTGTCAGCTTCTTGACTTCCTCTGCAACAGAAATTCCAATGGGAATTTAGTTTGAACTTTAACCTTTGGATTCTTTTTTACATTAAATTTTAGTTCCCGTTATTGCTTACCATCAATGTCGGTGATGTTGTTTGAAGTTTTGGTATTAAAGATGGCATAGAACTCCCGGCCATTGGAAACTTTGGCTACGATCCAGGCACAGGGTTCGCAAACTAATTTTACTACAATTTCCCCGCTTTCGCTGATTCTGAAAATAATAATGTAAATCAGACGTGTGGAAAACTATGCAAAAATGAAATGAAAATTGTTTATATTCAGCTTACTCTCCTAGATCCTCTTTCAAATCCGCCAGCATTCGGTACGAGTCAACCTCACATTGAGCTCCGGGCGTGATTTTGACTGCCATGTTTAGATTGTTGAAATACAGGAATTTTATGTTGGGTGGAATCGTGTCTAGCGAGGAAGACTGGAAACTAGAAGCCAGGCCCATAATTGACGTAGCAATTCCCGAAATTGAATTCCCGGAAGAGCTTGCATTGGGGTAGTCTCGTCGGAGTAATTTGGCCAAGGGACAAAAGTTTAAACTCAGGAAAGCCTCCAAGTTGATCATGAAACTCACATCCAATTCCTCCGATTCTGCAAGGAGGCCAAGAAATCAAGGAGTGTCGTCATGATCTGTAATGCCAAAGGTTACGATTTGACATACCTTCGAGAAACATGGTGATATAGGATTGGTCCGCCTTGTACACGAGGACATGAAACCTTCTCCGGCAGCGTTGTTGACAGGATGTCACGGTGCCCTTACTCCCTCTCCGGGAAGTGGAATTTGATGACGGGGAGGCAGTGAAGAAGGAATCCACCGACGTCTCTCCATCATCAACGTCGCCATTAGTTTCACCATTGTCGGTATCACCGTTCGTACTCGTAACCACATTATTCCAGGAAGAGTCCAAAAGAGACATATGGGACTTCTTCTTGACTATAAATCCAAAGGTTGATTTTTTGTCTGGCCCAGCCAAGAAATGCTGATGCAGTAGTTCCTTGACTAAGTATTCGTATAATACTTGAATGTCGCCCTGACTGATCCCTGTCCTGGAAAAATGAAAATACTTGTACAGACAAGAGAAATTAGGACAAAGTATTTCATGAAATGGAAGTGGCATGTTAAGTATATGGGCATACCATATCAACTTGTCTCCCTGGAGCAAAAGGAGGTATTTGATTCGTGGAAAGATAAGTAGCAGTTGATTTGTGAAGCACTGAACATTGAGGAACATTTGTCGATCAACCGGAAGGAAATGGAGACCATGGAATATGTCAACAATCCCGCATTGGTTTGTCTGCACTCGGTGGAGGTTCTAAGGGAAAGGGAAACATTTGGCAGTAAGTTAAGTGTTTTTTGTGGTCAAGTTCTCAACTTACAGTCTGGAATGATTTCCTCAGGGTGTCCTTCAGTCCTTCAATTCCATTAAGCCTGAAAACAGTGTCTAACTTATCGTATCGTAGGGCAAACTTCCGGTAGAGTTTTAATAATACAGCTTGAAAGACGTTGGTCTGAACTTGATCATCGAGGTAGTCTATCAGCTCTATTCCGTCTGGACTCTGTCGTATCACAGAAGGGACTGAAAGCACCTAGAAAGCACAGTATCAAGCACCACCTGCCCCCTTTCCCCATCAATCAAGCAAGAAATTACGAGACATACCATAGTGAACCAGTAATTCGGCTCGGGCTGGAAAAAGACGTAGCGTGATTTCTGAGTATGGAGTGCTTCGCATGGAGTTTCGCAACTGAAGTTTCTGTTCAGAGCATTAAGAATGCATTTAAAACCAGATAATATGGAAAATTCATAAATCGTATTGACTTTATATAGTACTCGGAAAAGCGTATTATGGCTTCGCAAAGTCCAACGTGCTTCAGCTGCGTGTCCACGTGCGTGTCCGAAGGGTAGTAGTAAAAAATTTTACCCTGCTCCTGTAAGAATATTATTACGAGCGATCAATTAAAGTGGAAAATCAACATTTCGTAGAATTGATTTACTTTACATCATCATGGTCGTCACCGAAAGTGGGGTTAAAAACGTAAAATTCCTTTAGGTCGACGCTTTCTCTTCCAGCAGTGGAGCTGGGCGGACTCTCCATGTTCCAGTAAACCCGTCGTCGTCGTCAGTTAATCAGCTGAAAATGATGACAATAATTAATTTACTGGACTTGACTGATTCAAACAAATTGGGGAGTAAAATTGTAAAGTTGAAATACCCACCGGCACGGTTTCGTTGTTTCTCCCCTAACCTCCGATCAAAATAGAAACATTGCAACCAAAATGTTCAACAATAAATTATGGGAATAAAAAATAATCAAATCAATCGTTGAATTAAATTTCGGATCATATTTAAACTCGAATAACTAACATTATCATCTTCTTGGTTTTGGATGAATTATTGACCTGTTGACCCCTTTACTTTGGGGTCATGTCGTCCAAGTGTCCAACAAGTTTGATTCTCCTCATGTCTCGCCATGTCGTCTCTTACAAAAAATGTGGAGAGGAGGGATGAATTCCACAAGTGGCGCCAGATTCAAAATTCCGTTATCATTTGCAAAATCACTCGAAACGTGGTGGTGGTGCGGTGCGGTGGCTGTCGTCGTATTCTTCTTCCTCTCTTCAATCTCTCGGTTGGTTAGGTTCAAACGAAACGATGGACAAGGACCAAGCTGGAACTACCCAAGACGACATCATCACTGCTGGGATGAACGGGATCGTGTTAAGCTCGAAACATGAACAAGACCTCATCGGTGAGTGCCAAAAGCGTAAAATTAAGCCGACTGTCTTCTTCAAGCCATGGATTCCTCCACCGAAAAAGTCTCCTCGACTCGCTTCGACCACAAACAGTCGACGAAGATCCCGTGCAACGTCCAGTGCCAGAGCCAGTGGCGCAGTTTTTGACGTCGAGCTTGTTTTGGATCGCCGAGTCCAGAGTGGTGCAGTTGAGTACCTTTGCAGATGGAAGGGATACGACGCGTAAGTTCCTTTTACTTTTTAAAATCGTCAAATAAAGTACCAACAACTGACATGGAATCCCTAATTTATGTTTTACTGTGCTTATAGAAGTTTCGATTCCTGGGAACCCCTGGAGAATTTTACTGGTGAGTCACATCGGCTGTTGACGGAGAAATTTGCGCCAGATTCCACTACGGGGAGGGCGGATGATAACAATGGAGGTATCAGCGGACAGGGTGTGGCTACTAGTGGAGCACCACAACCACAACCGGCTCAGGTAAATCCACTTTAATCTTCCAATTTCAATTCATTCATAAATTCCCTGGCCCTGATGAATGGCATTTGGATTTCTTGGGCTTAAATGTTGAATTTTTTAGGGTCTTACCACTGGATTTGATAAGCCGGACTGGAAGGGATCATTCGACAAGATCATTACTGTCATTCGCAACGAGGCTCAAACTGGCGTGAGCGGTTACCTTATTAAATGGAAGGGCAGTCACCTTCCTGAAGTCGTGGAGCGTGACGTAGTTAATGCAAAGATTCCATACGATGTGATTAGCTACTACGAGGCAAGGACTGTTTTTCCTGATTAGAGGTTGTTTTACAAATTAACCCATGACCTCGTTTTCAGTTAGAATATTTAACCTGAGGCTAAACATATATTTAGAAAAAGAGCCGAGTTATGACCTTTACCATTAAGAATCCATTATGAAAATAAAGTTTTACTCAACCGTTGGATATAAAAATTGGAACATAATTCATTTACGTTAGACTCGAATTTTAAAGATTAAACTTTCAACAACGATTAGCACTTAACTTGCTTTTTTTTTTATTACTTCGAATAAATTAAACGGTTGGGATATTGGAATTATAAACTAAATTAATTAAATTCTTAACGCTTGTCGGGAATTCCCATTTTTCTAAGTGTTATGTCACCACACATTTCTCCACCTCCCAAAATTTGCAACGATTAGCACCCAATTAATTCCTCAAAGACGCTGATAGTTGGTTGTAGTTTTATGGGATTTGGCCTAATCAAGACAGGATAAACGAACAAGATAAAACGTGACCTGATTTTTATGAATATTAAGAAATTTTAATCGACCGCACAGGTTTTTTGCGACAACTCACCGTTTTCCTACCCTGACTTTTTTTTTTGAAAAAGTACAAAGTTTTGGATTTGCATAAATCACATGCTGGCAGCAACCTCATTCTGGAAACAAATTAATGGATGAACCTCCGCATACTTTGCAACAAGGTTCGTGACCGACATTACGCTAAATTTTAAACCAACCGTAGAATCTTTATCCTATACTATTAAGATAGGTATTAAATTAAACTTTATTCTTGCAAGCAATCAATTAATGATTCGGTACTAAGCCTTAGCCTATTGATTTCTCCAGGTAGAAATACAGGATTGGGTTTCTAGTTTCCAGGATCCAGGGCTCTATCCTACTGATTCAGAACGGCACGAATTTCTTTGTGCATGTGGCATAGGAAGTCTACGTATGAGGAATGACCGTCTGAGCTCCTGTCCTCCACCAAAAACTTCTTCATTACCAATTCCAACTTATCACGTTGTCGAATTACGGTAAGCTTAAAAAAAGAAAATAGATTAATTAGGAATTCTGATAAGTGTGGAGCACTTTGAACCTCATCAACTTACTCTCATATGTCGATTTCGCTCAGTACGTAATTTCCTGATTAGAGATTTGAGTCGGAGGGACTCATCGGAAGTTATTTGGTCTGGAAGTTCTGTAATTCCCTCCGAGTTTAACTGTCCTAGGTTCGAAACCCCGAAAATATTCTGGAGCCAATCAGGGCTCACCATACTTCCGATCCACATGAAAATATAAATTCCGTTTTCTAGAAATGACAAAAACGGGCGCTGCAATTTATACCTGCATACCTGGAAGTAAACAAGTTAAATAATTTACCCAAAATGTAAGCCGAGTCCTCCCGCATTTTCTCAATGGAGCAACGAACTGGAAGCGGAGAAAAGGTTTTGGTGGATTCAACTTCTGGTCCGGCGATTCCAAAGAGTTGAGGATAAAAGTGATGAACGGTCGTTTCCACTCCCATTGTCATCACCGTGAACATGATCCAAGAGCGGTCATCTGGGGTGAGGTCTTGACCCCCAGCAACGGCGTCACTCCTCAGGATACAGTTGACGTAGAGGGGAAGGAGCTTGAGGCATTCCGGCAATATGAGTTGACCTGGCATTGAGGGATTGGCACAATGTTTCCGGTATGTTGCCAGCATTTGAGCACTCCTAAGTATATCAAAGGCGAATGATTTAACTCTGTCGAAGCATCCCGTCCGACTATACCCAAAGGGCCTAAATCTCTTACCGTTGAATAATTCCGTCCTTCATGGTCTGTGGCGTGGACTCGATGGATCTTGAAATTGCTTGCTTGGCTAAAAAGTTGACAATCGTGTCCAGCTCACAACTTCGGTACAAATCCGCCATCTGAAGACACGTGTTGAGGGCCAAATTGTGTACTCGTAATCTCCTTTGACCTAAAAATTAATTGTACGTTGACTTTTATTGCAAGACTGCTAGAACTACAAGGTTAGAAAAGAGGGTGAATTGTTACCGTAAATTGAAGTGTAGAGAAGTGCAACTTGGATATAGACCCCGTCCTCATCCGTAAGCTTATCGTCGTGCTTCACTTCCACTGCAATACTCTTGCTAGAGTCTACAGCAGCAAGCTCCACGTCCGTTGTATTGGCCATGTAGAAGTGACCAAAAAAGTCTGTTGGACGAACTCCAGTGGATGTCCGGACTCTCATCACGGCGTCAAACGCCGTGGCACGACCCAAGTGCATCGCAAGTTCTCCAAGAACACGCGGCCCATCAATGTCAGCCTGAAAAGATGCAAATAATTTTAGAATATGCTGCAAGGACTAGCATACGCACACATTCTTTTCTGGAGCAAGCATGGACCCACCTGGAAGTACGTGTACTTGTTAACGGAGCCACCAGTAACTCTGGCCACCTGTCCAATAGTGGCAACATCCACGTAGGAGTTGTTGAAAAGGTAAAGGTCAACGGAAACTCCACTCCCAACACAATCTTGTGCTAATTGATTGTAGTAGGTAGTCTGGGGAGTTAGGATCACTTTCTCCTTGTCAGTTCCCAACAACCTCCTCTCCCCTTCACGATTCTTCAGTTTCCCCGGAGCAATTTCAGAAGTAGGCAACGAAGAATGGAAAACTAAAACTTTTCCCACCCGCTCAGCAGCCTAATATCCATAGAAATACATGTTGGCTTAATATCAGATTCAATGCATTTAGAATTATTTGACTCCACCGCATATTGATGTTTGTTTACCTTGAGCGCCTCCATTCCTCCCTGAATGGCCGCACCAAGAGCTCCTTCCGTTTCCTTCGTATCACCAAACATGCTCGGGATTTGGGCCATGAGGTTCTCAATTGACGTCATTGCCTCCGCCCGTGGAACGAAAAATCCATCCAAAATCGGCATAAACATGTCAGAGACATCAGGCACAATTACCATTTGGGGTTGGGCCAAATTGGGATCAATGTTGTAGAAGTGGACCTAGGGAGTGAAAACAACAAAAAATTACAGGAATTGACAAAAACTTCGCGACTTCATTCAAAATTCAAAAAATATTGACGTATGAATGTTTGTGAAGTTGGTGTGGCTCGTATCCAACTGTCCAGGATTATTTGTTGGACGTACCTTGGAGTTGTAAGTAATAAATCCGATCGGAGTATGCGGTGGTAGGGACTCGAGGAGTTTCACAATATTAGCACACAATAAATTCACTAGTCCTGATTTGACATTGTTGTAGGACACGTCAATGGCAAAAATGTAACCAGGCTCCTTGGGTGGAACATTATTCTGCAAAAATTAGAAAAAATTGAAATACAATTTGTTGGAGTTGAGTTGCGAATCGATAAAAGATAAATGAATTTTTTATTTCTGAATTGTTTACCCTGCAGTATTCCGCGGTGGCAATAAATTCGTATGAACCCCTCCAAAGTTCGGGTCTGTCCCACTTGTCGGCCCTTTGCCCGGTATGATCCAGATGCTGAAAGTATTCCGGCGGGACCTCAGTGGTAGCCTTGCAGAGGAGACACTGGAACCTCCGCCCACCGTCAATAAACTGCATGAGGGGTGACATATAAGCTTTGCACCGTATGCACCTCACAGGACCCACAGCACCCAAGTCGACGCACATCAACTGCTGCTCATCCGGAGCAGGATTTGCAAACGGACTAATCTGAAAAGAGATAAAGCATAATGGACGGTGGTTAATAATCGGTAAGGGAAACGAGAAACAAAAACCGGTGTTTTAAAATGGAGCATTTACAACAAGAGCAAATGGAACAGCTGTTTGTTTGATCATGTCTGGCTGAGCTGGCACGGCGTACATGGTTGACCGAATAAATCGAGGACTTGAATTCCCTTGATCATCCACTTGGAATTTAGTGGTGACCAGAGGGGGAAGGAGTCCGCGCTGATTCGTCTGGAAGATCCCACCACGAGTCTGTTGATCTTCTAACATCACGCCAATCTGGAAGGGAAAATAAAAATATGACAACAGTTGGCCCTTAAACATATGTCTATACACGTTTATCCAAATTCAATACACCATGTATTCCTTACCGGCGAGGGCATCTGCTCAGGATCCAACTTTCGAGTCGCATTTCCTCCAACTGGTTGTTGTGGTCCAGGTCCATAGGGCCCTGCCGGTGGCATCTGAGGTTGTCCACCATACCCACCTGGTTGTTGCATCTGACCGGGGCCTGGAGGTCTCATTGGAAGTTGACCAGGACCTGGTTGGGGGTACTGGGAACTCATTCCTAATGGGCCTGGAGGAGGCATACCTGATGGTCCATTTTGATGTGGTTGTGGTAATGGGGGATACCCGGGGCCAGGAGCATATGGTTGCTGTCGTCCCTGTCCCATGGGTTGTGATGGATATTGTTGTTGTGGAGGCATGCCTGGACCTTGGGGAACCGCTGAGTGTCCATTCTGCAACGGTGGATTCTGTTGTTGGGGGTATTGACAGCCCATAGCTGGCGGAGGGCCTTGGGGTGGTGGCATTCCTGGTCCATTCTGATGCGGCGGTTGTTGGGCATAACCTGAGCCAGGGGCATATGACGGCTGTTGACCATGACCTTGTTGTTGTTGTGGGGGCAAAGTTGATGGTCCATTTTGCATTGATGTATAATTGGGACCTGGAGGCTGAGTGTATGATGGCTGCCCCATGGGTTGCTGTTGAGGGTACTGATTCGGCATTCCTTGACCCTGACCCTGTTGACCCTGTGGCGGAAGGGTCGATGCGCTATTTTGCTGTTGTTGCGGATACGAATACCCTTGCTGTGGTTGTTGAGGGTACATAGGGCGGGGGGCTCCTGGTTGATGCTGCGGATGCTTCATCCCTCCGACGTCCAATCCAACTTACCAACTAATCCCAATAACTTTAATTAATTGAATCACTGGAAACTAAAGTTGATTACTTTTTACCAGAAGAGAAATCTGCAATTTGTGTAAATTCCACGTCAGCGGAGAGTTTGAGTTGCCACGTACAGAAGGAGAGACTGACTGAGGGTCACAACACGAAACCAGACGAAGTGTCAAACAAAGTGGGACACTCACGTGGACATGGGCACACACAATTACCTAAACTTGGTTACTTCCTACTAACACGTATGTCAACTACAATTAATCACGATTAAACTAACGATTAACTTTATAAACAATTTTATTTTTGTTGGGATATATTAAATTGCGAATAAGCTGTTTAGAATTTTTACATGTCACGCATCTTTGCACCTCTAGCAAAATTATTGCATTTCACTTTAGTTTAGAAGATGAACGGATTTTTTTTTTTTGTCTTTTTTTCGGATTTTATTTGTCTCTCTTGCAGCGGATGCTCAGTTCCCGACTGACCCTAGCCTGACATTTGATGGAGTATCGGCTAAAATCGATTAATCTCTTGTCTGAAACTGGCACATGGATCGGATGTGTGGATTCGACACACGTCAGCAATGAATCAGACCAAATGTTGGGATAGCAGGAGAGAATGATCAGTTTCGATTCAAAATTGAAATCAAAGCAGGTCCAACAATTAACCAATAAAAAAAAACATGAACCATTTTCATTTTCCAAAGAATAATTTCCTGTTCACACCCCTCATTTAATTTGCCTTGCATTCTTTTGCTTTTTTTTTTTCGCGATTTCGCGATCGGTGAACACTTGATTTGGCACTTAAGTCAAAGTCAACTTCCAAAGTCAACATAATTAACTTTGGAACTATACCTTTCAATTTCTTGCTTTTCAATTTCTTCACATTTGCGTACTTGTTGCCATTTTCTTTTCCTTTAAAGTAGATTGACCTCATATTCGGCTCTGACGCAGAGCCTAACTGGGATGAGAGTTGCATGTTAGTTGGGCTATGCTCTGAGACAATAATCTGTCTTCACTGCTCCCTGAAACTTAGGACATTGTTAATTTGATTATTCAAAATTAGTTTGTAGGATATTTGAGAGCTTGAGATTAACGAATAGAACCGTAGCCATCGAAATGGCGGGAAGGGTTCATTTCGATGGCCACGCTAGGACCCCCATGGAAACTGGACTAAAATTGGGTCAAATCCGCCTTGTCATTCAAAAATTCAACTGACAATTCCGCGCACGGGTGATGTAGAAGAATCTGCGATTTATGGAAATGGCAAGCGAAGCTGTAGAGTCCTTGTCGAATTATTTATTTTCATTTCCAACATTCAGTATTGCAGCAACCTCCAACGTTTTCCAATGATTTCTGTGGGCTAAAAGCTGAGTATAAAAATTTTACAACATAAGGATTCTGTGGCAAACGGTCCTGAATTTTTGGAACCCTAGTTTGACTCTGTACGTCAATTCTGCTCAATTCTACAAGGAGGAGTAGGATTTTTAGTTGGGCAGAAAATTCTTATTATTTGCTTAAAAAAATTCGAAACTTGTGAAAATAACGGAGTACCAAATACAGCACAAGAATTTTAGCCGGGACCTCGACTTCAGTATTTTGTTGAACAGTTGAACAAGGAGACTGTCTTTTAGCAGTCTTAACTAAGGTACGAGATTTGTTGTCATGGAAACCATGGAATGAGGAAAAACTGCAAGCTTCACTGTACAAACAGAAACAAAGGAGTCTACTTTTCGGAAAAGGTTTTGTTTGAAAGGGACGAAAGTGAACCACGAC
>JAQIWD010000692.1:0-17909 GCA_034694825.1 Anurida granaria
GGTTAGGTTTAAAAGGGCCACAACTAGTTGTGGATGGTTTTAAACCTAACCCACACCTAGGTGTGGACAGTTGAGAAAGGCCAATGGCCGTTTTCGGTCTTGGAGTGTAACATATATAATAAAAATCAGAGGTCTTGTGCAGATAAGTAGCGATTCTGAAATTGATTACGTAATACATGGGGGTGAGTGGGTCTCCGTGTCATTTTGATGACAGTATAGTATTACGAGCGGGTGGGTGGGTCCTAAAATAGAGCCCTTATTTGATGACAATATATGCACAATGTCTTATTAGTCGGTCGTCCATCTTTTGTTTCCATTTCTCCATCCTTCATGGGAAATGTTAATGAAGTGGATAGAAATAGCAGGCCATTATTCGTATTCAACTATATTTTGCAATCAATTTCTTCCTCTGTGATCCAGCCAGAATGGCATGGATCCATGGGGAAAGTTAAGAGACCCAAAGAAAATGGAGTTCTTTAGAGACTTTCTTCGCTAATTAATTCAATTAGTTCTCTCTTTGATTTGGAATACAAGCAATTCATTAGTAAGGAAGTTCGCACGTGGGAAACCATCATCATCACTTCCTTCATCACACGACGGCGACCATCAAGGCTAATCTTTTGCAACATGGATCTTGTTCTGGTGTCATATGGCAATCGGGTAACATTTTGTCATTGGATGCAGGTCATCATAACCAGGGTGGACTTCCGGTTTCATAATTCTCACGTGGATCGGAGGCTGATGGTCCTTATTAAGCAAATAAATTATTTTTTTCCCGGGCAAAAAATTGTTATTCGGATTCAAGCAGAGTCTAGTCGAGTAAATTGAATTGAACTTTATAATTTGTGTTTATTGACGCTACCCACGTAGTAACTTTGAATAGAAGACGCTAGTCATCCGCCCATCCTCTTCCTCATTTAGGAAAACTATCACGGACGGATGCTGCTAAAAGCTCCAGCGTGGTGCTTTCTTAGGAATTCAGCTTTATTGATTCAGTGACAGACGCGAAGCACTTTCACTTGCAATTTTATGAACGGAGCTTCCTCCCGTGCTTTTCTGTACAACAGAGTTCCTTGGACGTAAGTACCAGTCCAACGTTTCCAAATGTTATTCAGCCCAGAACTAATTTAGTAACTTGCTACTAAATTTGCCAAAAGGCAAGTTCGGCTTGGATGTGGTGATACTTGGCGTCGGGTTTTACGGTTACGCTGTCCCCGCCTCAATGCATCACTCTCAAATATTTACATTAGGAAATCCCATACTCCGGAGCTTCCGGAGGTCTTGATCTTATCCAAACTTATCTTAGTTACTTTTAGATCTAAAAGTCATTGCGTACGCTTTAGGAATCCACTTCATGGCTAATGAATCCTTACTTTTCTCGTATCATTGATTCCCATGGCCTCCGCGGTTTGGCTTCACTCAAAAGAAGGGACCCTTGTTGCGCTGCTCTTGAATTCGCTGCCAAGATAATTGCAAGCAAAGTAGACCTGAATTTATACTCTGCTAATTGACGAACTTGCAGGCTCGCGGGTTGGATTCCGGGAAATCAAGTAACTGAAGCAATAAATTAGACAAAAACAGAGGAAATGTCCCTATTTCCCCCCTTTGACCCTAATTAAACTGTCGTCCTATTTACTTTAAATGCGAGAAAATAAGTTTTCATCCGGACCAAAAGGAGCCCTCCCGTCCGAGATTGTACGAGAAAGCGACCACAGTCGTGTCGCCTGGAATAAAACTTCTGCATTGATTCCGGGGTACAATTTTATTCTCTTTCATTCAAGTGCTGGACACACGCTTGCTGCTCCCATTCACGTGAATCTTTGTATTTAGTTGTACACGTTTTGTTATTGTGGAAAAGCTTTCTTTGAAACAATGTCACACGGATTCACGAGGGAACCTTGCGGGGTGTCGCCATCCCGTTTTAAGATTCAAAGTACCATTAGTACTCCGCAGCAGCTTTTTTGAGGAAAATAAATTTTTCGGAACCGTTTTTTGAACGGAAATGAGAAAGTTTTCAAGGATTCATCCGTTAGGATTCAGGGGCGATGGAAAAGAGTGATCTTACTTACTTTGTTATTAGTAAGGATTGACGGGGCGGTTTTGGTGGGGATTGGATCTTACTTACTTTGTTATTAGTAAGGATTGACGGGGCGGTTTTGGTGGGGATTGGAAGATTTGACGCATTGGGGTCAAATTTTGTCAAAATTTGACCCCAAAGACCCTGCCAGCCTTTCTGTCATTGCGAGGGAGGAAAATAAGTAAAACGGAGTTTGTTTTGGAAATAATTGTAGATTGGTCTTAATGGGGTTGTGCGTTCCATGCGGATTTTTGATAAAGTATGAAGGGTTGAAATATTGAGGACAGACCTGGTGAGGCAGAAGGGAAAGTTATTCGGAACCCGTGAAAGTAATGTCTGTCGTAAGGAAAGAGTACGGAGGGCCCGATGATGCGTTCTGACTTTGGTATTATAAGGCAAAAGGAGAGAATAGTCAGTTTTTGGCTGTTCAAACACCATCCACCGTCCGTGGTTCCTGCTTTTTCTTGATTCCCCCCTTAGCCTCTGTAGCCAAAGACGAAAGACTTTCCATGGGCTTTGTCTCCCAGGAAGAATTCTGAATTCCCGAAATCCCGTCCCGTCTCCTTAGCTGTGGATAAAAGCTTGGGCTGGTTATGCGCTTTGCGTGGGTGGCGAACAGGCGGACCAATCCACAGTCAGCCTCAAAACTTTGTGGAAAGAAAAGCAAGGAGAAAGCTTCCTCCCCACTCTCCTGTAGTTTCCCTTATAAAAACTTTCTACAATCTCCAGAGAACCTCATTACGTTTAGAGACTTCTGATTAGTCAGACAGAATAGACTTATTTCCCTTATTTTGGACCCACGCTCTCCCTCTGTTCAATCCACCACCATCACCATCACCAACCTAACTAACCAAGGCAGGCAACAGATCCCATGGCAACGTCTACTGATAACTAAAATCACCACAACGCTCTTCCTGGTGACTACAGAAATTTATTTGGAAGGGTCGGAGGGCAAGCGGGATTTTGAAGAGGTGAGAGCCACTCTTCATTTTTTCAACTTTTTCTTATTGTTTTTCAAAAATTAAAGGTTACTGACGCACCTTTTGAGCTTGGGATTTACTCGCTCTAATCCGATATCAATTCATGAGTGCTTTTTTGGAAATCCTTTGATCTTTTTCATCCACTTTTCCCAGTATGATTTATGCCTCTTTACTTGGAAAATGAATGAGCTTTGGCCTAATTTCAATAAAAACCGCCTTAGGGAAATGAAACCAAATCAAACACTCCAGAATTTGGGAATATTTTCCCTGCCTACCACCCTCCCCCCAATTCTAAAAATCGTTGAATCCTAAATTTAGTTTTATGAATCGTTGAATCCTAAATTTAGTTTTATGATTTGGATAGGCAACTTGAAGTAACCCCCCCCCCCCCGAAAAGACGCCCCCTCACCCTAAAAAGTTTGAAGTGCAGAAAATATGTTGGGAAAAGACACTAAGATTAAAAGTAGACGTTTGAAAGGTCCTTGACGTTTTGGGAACCTTTCCCCCTCCTAAAATTTCCAATAAAAGGAGGAGAAAGTAGGAAAGGCTCAAATGGCTGCGACACATTATATTTATATTTCAAATCTCCCGGCCAGCCTCCCGTGACGAATTTCCTTGCAGCGTCAAATATGTGTTTGGAGATTAAAGTTGAGGGCGAAGGAAAAGAAGCGGAAATGGGGTCAAAATAAAAAGAAAGTTCTTTCCAATCTCCCATTTTTTTTTTTACTCTGAATTTTTGAATGGTGATTTAGGAAGGAAGCTTACAGGGAAAGTTTAGCCGAGCGGAAGAGGGAATAATCTTTAATTTTAATTCTTCATTCATAGTCTTTCTCCGTCGGACAGTAAAAATTGGAAGAAAAACAATGATGTTCCTTTTTTAGAACATTTAGAAACTGATTTAGCTAAAATCTGCCTTTCCTCACTTGTTGATTTCTCAGCAAATAACATCGATAGAGAAAGAAACAGGGGAAATGCGGGGAGAAAGTCTTTATTTGATAAATGGAGAGTCAGTGAGCAAACAATTGGGCCGTCGAAAGGTTCTATTTTATTCTTTAGACTAATAATCCTTGGGGATTAGAACTTTCCCTTTCTCTCCTACTGTCATCCAATTCCTGACAGGATGAAGACTTTAGTTGTCACACAAACTCTTTATTTGTCCCATACACAAAAACAACAAGGCCGGATTAAATTGGAGAGCCGAAATAGAAAGGAAAGGAGTAGGATTGGTTGAATTGAAACCTTCAATTCAAAGGCGCTCAATACGTTTCTCCAGGAGTTTATCTCGCGTCTGGATGTCTTTTGTATATTTTCCTAGAAAAGTACAAATTAGACGCCTTTTGGTCACCGCCGATTTCTAGGACGCCATTGTCAAGTTTCCAGGAATTATTGGTCAAAAGCATGAAGGAAACACAGCCTTTGATTTTCCTATTTTCTCTGTCGATCCACATAGAACGGTGACCATGTCGGGGTGGAGAGAAAGTGGAGAAAGTTGTTTCCCGATACTCGGTAGGGTTTCGTCATAACTTTCTATCTCGTTTGTTTCTTGTGCGGACTTTTCCTCGCGGATAAAAATGTTTCATAAAGTACTTTCTTTTGTGATCCCATTTCGACAGGGCCATGATTGATAACACAAGGCGGTGAGAGTCTGGGTACACAAAGATATCCGCCGGGCCGCCCGCGCTTTCTCCTTTTTCCAGCTCTGTATTTCTCACTTCAATCCGACCCTAATGACTTTCCCTAGTTTTCCCCCGACAGATTCCAGGCTCTGCTCCCTTCCAATACCAATTTAATCTATTTGAAATTTCTGAAAAGAAACCTCTCAAAGACCTCTAGACAAGTAGGAACAACTTACTCAAATTTCAACAATGACCCCTTTGTCCAACATGAAAGGAGATCAAGTCCTAAAGAATTTTTAGTCTTGTCCAACAATTTAGTCTTGACAAACAAGGACACTGGGTTCTGTTTACCCATTTACTGAATCACACTCTGAACGTCTACGCCCACTCCTCCCGTCCCCACGATTTGAGCAGGCACGGGATTTGAAAGCGAAAAAAGTCAAAACGTCAACAGATTTGGAGGAAACAAAGAGATTATTTTGTGTACTCAAGTGACAAGTGAAGATTGTTTGGGCGTAAATGTAGAAAGTTACATCATTCATACTCCTCATCCATCTGCCATGGGGTCAAAGGGTCAAAGGGTCAATGGTTAAACTTGACGGCCCTCCAAGTTGACGTTTCTCTGAATTTCAGGTGTCTCTGTGGGATAAATTGACAGAATGTCCCTTTGAGAACCCCGTCAAAGACCATCTATCCTCAAAATCATATCTTCAAACATCATCAACGACCAGAATTCTTCCCATTAACCATATCCCGGCTACTTGTACATATTTCAAAACAAAAGTATCAACCAGCCAGTGGAATCCTGAAGGAGAGCTTGAACAAAAGGAAATCTTTCCGAGGATCAAAGGATGCCATCATCTTCAGATCATCTTTTAAAAACTACTATCGACAAGGAGCTTTTTGGTTGAGAAATCTACTCCCTCAATCCTCGTCTTCCAACTCACATCTCAGATTACTTACAAAAAATACAATTGACAATAATCACATCGTAGAGGAAATTCTGCGAGCCTCTAAAATTGAAAGTTTATACACTTACACGCGGAAAATCAGGAGCCGAATCCTTTGAAGAAGGAGCCAACTCCAATAAACTCACGTTCTGACCAAATCTATCTCAAAGATCACAAGGACCGATTATCAAATTACAAGGGAGAGAAGCGGCCGTTTCCGGAAATCCAATCATCACACCCAGAGAAAGCGGAAGTGGAGGGGATGGAAAGGTGAAAAGGAAACTTGACTGACATTGAGAGCAATTGGAAGAATTTTAATCTTTTCCCAGTCACTTTCATCAATTTTTAATCATTAACATTTACAATGGAAAAGATACGATGGAATACGCGACTTCAGATTATTATTTGGTGCTCGGTAGTGGTACATCTCACGCTCCAAGTGGAAACAATTTCAACATTCGAAGGACACCAACAACCCACGATCCAAATCTCGGACAAGGAACTCCGACGTTTGAGAGCAAAAGGTAAGGAAATTTTTCCTAAAATGAAAAAAATTGAATAAAAAATGAAAAAAATATAAGAATTCTCGGATTCTCGGATCGGATTTTACCAAACTAACATTGAGTCCCTTTGATCCCTTCCTCCAGGTTTGGAAATCATGCCAACTGGAAACTCCCTTTCCAGCAACACCATCTCCGGGGAGCCAAGTTGTGAGGAGCTTCGGGCAATGTGGCGCTACTACCGCCGCCAAGCCCGAGCCGCCGAACTAACCAATCAAATTCCCCAGTTCCAACTAGAGGATTTCTTCTGGGGATTGGGAACCCCGGGGGAACCACAGAGTTTTGGATCGCTGAAAGGGCGAACCCGCCCACGCCTCCGCCAGAAAGGTCCCCGCGTCCCCTACGGCCGCGTCGTATTGCAGAAGGAGAAAAGCCCCGAGGCGGGGCGAAGGCGACGCCCCATGGAGGAACTTCTCCAAATGTTTGGGTCTCCTTCATCCCCAGGGAGTAAGAGTCCTAATTCTGATAAGTCTGAACCCACCATCCTTCTCGCTCCACCACTTGAACCCACCCAAAAGTCAGGCCTTGAAAAGATCAAGGAAATGTTCCGGGATGAACGGGTCAAGGCGGGTGAGGTCAAGGGGACGCCTCAGGGGGCGACGGACCCATACAATCGAGACTACGGCAAGGTCGTCCTCTCCCCACCCAGTGGACAAGATGGACGCGTGGCCAACAAGCCGCGGGAACTCATGACCCCTTTTGAGCGTATCCGATTTGGGCATACTGATGACCTCTTCAATGTAAATGATGACACTCCGCGGAGGCAGGGAGGCTCTTCTTTGTTCCCGTTAGTAAAGAGGCGGAATGGGTTCATTGCCCTTCCGATGCTCAATCGTCAGAGGTCAAGCTGGAACTCTTGGGCAAAGTCCCCAAAGGCACCACCACCACTCCGTCGAGTCCCTACACCGCTCCTCCTCCCACCCAAATTTGAGGATTCCATCATCATCCTTCAAGATCCGAATGGCGGGGGACAGAGCGTGGTTAGGGAATTCCGGGGAGTCCCAGAAGAGAGCCTTGGACCAAGTCAGAGCCCTCAGTCCCTCCGGGCGGAAGATTCGGTGGGGAAAGGAAGTGGGAATGAGGAATTGGTCTCACTTTTGGCAGAATATGAACTTGATAATGCACCTGTCGACCTCCTTTCCGAAAAGGAATCACTCATGGTAAGTCTCCTCCTCAAAACTTTCTAATCCCCGACTTTCCAAATTTCCGTGGGGAAATTTTTGACTTTCCAAAGTAAAAGGGTGGGACTTTGGGAAATTATGTGGAATAATTTGAGTTTAATTGGATTTTAAAGCCTCAAACTTGTATGCGGCTCAGAGAAAAGGGCAGCGATGCTGGGAATCCCTGCGAGCATAGTTCGTTTCCCAATTTAATTTTTAAATGATTAATTACGCGATCGGGGAAGGGGCTAAAGAGGAAAGCGGTGAGCCCTTAGAAGGGGTTTCGGATAAAGTCCTTTTTTTTTCCTTTTGCAATTGGAGTTCCTCGAGAGAAAGTCATGGTCCCTTGGCCTAATGACCATCATCACACTTGGACTTCGAATGAAGGACTAATTAATAGATTCTTAAGAGGAATACAAGTGGGGAATTAAACGATTCATAAGCTGGGCCATAAGGCTCAAATTTATTGAATGAAACCAGGAGGAATTTAATTTCTAAAGAGAAAGTTATGGAAAGCTCTTGGCGAAACCCGGGGGCTTCCAAAGTCGTTAGGCATGATGGCACAAAACAAGGCCGGAGTTCATCCGGTCCTTTGGTTCCCACTTGTAAAACTCCAGTTCTCCAGTAAAGTCGGGGATGATGAGGATTTAAGTACAGATTAAGCATTGACTAGGGACAATTACTGGAAGGGAGTGGGTAACGAGCTGCTGTATTATACCAACACTCCAGTGGAACATGATTAATTGAACTAATTCATTTTGAAGGGTACATGAATAGTTCCAACAATTCCCTTGGCCCTTTTCTTTCTCCGCAATCAAGACTTGGTGGAATAGAAAAGTTTTGGTGATGAGGAAGTGAAAGTGGAGAAAGTTTGTCAACATGCGGGACGTTTTGATGAATTAGGACCAGAGATAAGACCCATCCTTGTTGCTAGCCCAGTACAGTATGATTTAGAACCCAGGGAAAGTGTACATCCTCTGATGATGCGGGAAAGTATATTTTATATTTGAAAACTTAAAATGGGTGTCCCACGGTGGGAAACTTTTACTTGGAAACCAACGGGGGTGGACTCAGTTTGGGAAATGAAGCTCTTGAGAGACTTTCATCTCGACGGGAAATCAAGGAAACAATGTCCACGGAGAGATTAAAGAGTGGGCGGGGAACAATAGATTTCAATTAATTCATAATAGGGCCCCCGTTAGTAGGAAATCCTTAATTCAATGTTACCCCCCTCCCCCCACTCCTTCAATTTGGTCCACCACCTTGGACTCAAGGGACTCAAGGGATGGGGGTGGGGGTGGGGTAGTACTTTTTTTTAAAGTCTTGTTATTTGTGGGATAAGTACGAAAGACATCTTGACTTTCCTCACAGGGCCTTGGATTCCTCGAGTCCGTTTGACGTTGACTTGAAAGGCTCCACTCACTCTTTTGACAACGAATTCTGAGATCTAATTAGTTGCCTCGTTTGTCCATTTTTGTTACCAGGTGGAAGAGAGCATTCCATTGTGTCCGGATGTACAGGATCAGCCATGTTCCATTAATTCCGACTGCTCCTGTCTTGGACATGGACTCTACAGATGCCATGCTGGTCAATGTCAGACGCTCTCTCTCAAAGGAACTGGTAAGTCACCTCACAAAAGAATCCGCGCCATTTCAACTTCTCACCGCTTCCTGACTACAAAAGAAACCGAGGCGACCAATCGGGAGCCGTAGTGATGGGATTTGCATTGCAAATTTCAAATCCATAGCTGGGAATCCTCTCAAAATTGAACAATATGCTCAACAGGGGTTCGCCAGGGTTAAAATGGTGAAATGTTAACATTGTAACTGGATAATCGAATTAAAAAAAGCTCAAGGGTTGACGCAAACCCCGAATCT
The DNA here is from genome assembly GCA_034694825.1 of Anurida granaria. Lineage (NCBI taxonomy): Eukaryota > Metazoa > Arthropoda > Collembola > Poduromorpha > Neanuridae > Anurida > Anurida granaria. Next base: position 9,221 of record JAQIWD010000692.1, read on the forward strand.
AGCCGAAGGGATTAATTGGGCGTAACAAAATCAGGGTCGGATAACGTCAATTTTTCCTTGGGCAATGAATCCCGTTTCCACGACCATATCATTTTTCTGACTCAAGTGACGTCTTTTGTTGGTTCCAAATGGAGGAAGTTCCAAATGCCAAGCCGTTCCGCGTAGATTTTGAGGATTATGAAAAAGTTGGAGCCTTACAATTAAATTGGGAACAGCAAGGGAAATGGAGAAAGTCGGCGGAAGGAATGTGATTAGGGACTTGAGATTATGGAAATCTTTATTCCGCTTCTGCCTAATTTTGGGCTCATATTACCCCCCTCTGCCTCGAAATAAATGTCGTCTTCCTTTCTCCCACTTTCTAACTTTCCCTCCTGACTGAATCTCGGCCGGCTCAGGAGGGCACCCCACGGCGTGTCACTCCGATCGATGCCCAACCCTAGGCCCTTCTTGGAATTCCTAAGTGGTGGCCTGTCATGGTTTGGAAATTCAAGGGGTCGGGGGAAATTCAAGGGGGAGTCCTTTGGGACTTTGACCTTAAGTAGAAGGGGTGAAAGGAGTGTAGCACCCCGTGGGGTTCCCTCGCCAGTTGCCTTGAGGTGGATGTGGTTGGGGTGTTAAAAGAATTGGGGAGATAATGGGGCGTAAGGTGAGTGCCCGTGGCCAAGACGAGTTCCCTTCCAAATATAACTGGGAGTCGGTGAGTGACGTCATGCCATTATGCTGTTTCCCGTTTTACTTTTCACTTCCCTTCTTTCCCCAAAATTTCTAAAGAAATTCACTTTCTCACTTTCACTGACTTGAACGTGGAGGAGGAGGAAAATGGAGCCAAGTTAATGGGGATTCAAGTCTGGGGAAAGGGGAAACCTTAAGGAAAATACTTTGGAAGGAATCCCGACCACCGTTTCCCCATTCCCCAGTTAATAAAAATTCAATCAGGATACAATCTTTTCCCCGTACTTTCTTTTTCTTTTCCAAATTTACTAAAATTACCTCACTTTTTCTTCCTCCCAATTTTTCCAAACAAAAAAGGAAAGTGTCAAATTGAGAAAAAAGAAAGGAGTCTTGGGTTTCATTAATTAAAAAATAACAAGAAAGAGTAGGGGAATTATTTGAAAAAAGCCAGGAAACTTGAGTTTTTTTTGCTCATTTTCACAGCCCAAACTAGAAATTACTTCAAACTTAGATTCTAATTTTGGAATCAAAATTTTTGAGACGTGGTCAGGAGTAGTGGAAAGTTGTCTAATTCTTCAAAATGTTTTCCTTGTTTCAGTTCCGGATGAAACTGGGGACTCCCCTGGATTTTGGCACTCGGAGCCCCTAGCTATTTCCGAATTGGGGCTCTGGGAAGATGGGACATCTCTGCAGGACCCAGTTGGTGGACCATTGATGTCGGAAGATAAGAAGCGGAAACGGGCTATAGACGCTAAGAAGGTTTAAGGATGTTAGTGGGAGGGGATTAGACGCTACCAATCTCTCTAAAGACGCAAATGATGAGAGAATGGAAAGGAAACTGGAGTAGAAACGGAGGATCATCAAAAGAATTGGACTATGGACAATGTAATCTAGGAACCATTATTCTCCGACAACACTACAAACTTTCCCTCCCTCTGCCAATCTTTTAAATCCTCCCATGAAACGAGACAAGATTTACCAAAATCCCCACACCCTTCCACTCCTGGCCTCACGTTTATATTTATGTAGAAGCAAGGACTTACGTTAAGGGGTAAGAATGAGAGTCCTGGTGGGCCCTTAGAGCGTCTCTTCTATACTTTCTCCGTTTAGGCAATTTGGAGCCCCTTAATTGCCTAAATTTCCGCAGGTTTAATGTTTTCCTACCCCCTGAGCCCCTTGTTCGTACGGCATCCCGATTTTCCTTCTTTCATCCCCAGTGGATATTGAATGAGTGCGTGGATTGGGTGAAAGTTAGACAGATTTTTATGATTGGCAGGCCTGAGTGACGTGCGTTTTACTGTGTGGGCCCGCGGGGGCGCCGAGGTTTTGGAATAGATTTGGAGAAAGCATTCCAGGTGTAACTGGGAATTTTGAAGTGTATTTAGGACCTAGCCCTCTTGGCTTTTGTGTAAGTCAAACAGGAACCATTTATTAACGTAAGACTAATGATTCCGTGCTGACAAGAAGACAATATAAGCGAGGGAGTGGGAATTAAGTCAATGTGTGGCAGAATTAATTCATCAGGGTACATTCATCCTGATTAATTCTACCTAACCGAACCCACCCCTTGGAAGCAGTTACCCAACCCCTCACCCCCCCCCCCCCAACTTCCTACTCTCCAAAATGACAAATCACGACAAGAATCTAACCGAAACAAAGAAAATGTCCGTTCGAATTCGTAAAACTTTGCCTTGGGCAGACAATAAAATGACGACATCTTGAACACAAAAAAAAGTTTGGCGCCATTAAAAAATTCAAAAAAAAGAGCAATGGACGGAATCCAGTACTTTTTAAAATTCCTTGATGAAAATACAAGTAAAATTGGTAGAGATTTAATAGCCAGCCAGACCTCTGATGACACGAATTTTACGACGTGGACAATAAATAGTATTAACTAATTAATTAAACGTAAACTAACCTAACCATTACACCTCTTACTCTTATAAGTAATTTCAAATTCAATTGTAAATCTAAGGGAATCATTAAGGTACAAATCTTTCCCGGGCTGAACTTTTGGGTTTTCAACCAATGAGAACAACGGGCTGGCGTCGGAGCGAATTTTAAGCTCTCCCATTGGTTGAAAAAAATTTAATATAAATTTAAAATTAAATTTAATATGATTGGCGTGGGAACTGTTGATCCCGTTTAGCTTTAAGTTGACTGTAGTCAATCCCAAGTTTTGAGTGGGAAGTCGACTAGGCCTTTGCCTCTGTAATTAAATATTTGTTTCTCAAATTAATTAATTTAGTTACGGGAATGTAATTTTATCTTTGGGGATTTGTGGCCAAGTTGTAGAAAAATTGAAATTGTAAGAGTTCAAGTAGAGGACTCGGATTTCATTTTTAACGCATCTAACGGAGAGGGGAATGCGTTGTTTTTTGGTGAATTTAATTGTTTGCATGTTGTGATAAGGGTATATCTGACCTGGGATATAAAATATTAGAGTGTATATCGAATACCTCAGGAGGATAATTGTAACATTCGATAGGAGACATGAGGAGATTTAAACCAAGTATCCCGCCAACAAATTCCGGTACAGTACACGTGAGTCTGATCCAAATGCACCCAATAACTCATTAAAATCTAACTTTAGTGTTTTAAACTTGTACTAGAAAACATGCAGTCAATTTTGTCGAAAGTTCATTTCCCTTCAGACCCAGTGATAGTTGAGTCTAAAATAAATCAATTGGTTTTCACAAAACGTTTCCGGAGGAACACGGAAGATGGGAAGATAATGGCGGAAGGGAAGACGAGAGCTGATGGTCTTTTGTCTTTAAATTTGAAATTTCTAGTTCATTTAATTAACTCTGCTTGCAAATGTCGTCCCGATTCTGATCCCCATGTTGATTTATTAAATTCAATTACTGTATTATTCTTTTTGTCGAATTATATTTTACAATTTATGTAGCTTCTTTTGTAATATAAATTCAAATAAAACCAATTTGGCAGGGAAATAAATGGGATTCATTAATTCATTTTTTACGGGATGACCACATCCAGTGGATTCAATCTGACGGAAAGAGGTCGTCGCATAAACTTTGTAATGTCGTCAGTTTAGCCAGTGAAATTTGATGCCAGGGGACAAGGTTTTCCTGGAGGAAAACGGAGCCAGTGCTCTCTAGTGACGACGTGTGGTGAAAGTTCTCATGGGAGAAAGTTCCACATCAAGAAGTCCTGATGGGTGCGCTGATGCCGGTTGTACAACAACCGCTGGAAATAAATCTTAGCGATGGAAATACCAATTGTGAAAACAATCAAGCGATGAGATCTGGAAATTTTGTAAAAAGTCAGGATTGAATTGAAACTGAGAAATATAATCCAGGCATCTACAGCGTCATGTGCGGGGAAGATTCAGTCCTCGTCAAGAAAGAACTTTCACTCCTCACAGATGGAGGAAGCAAATCGAATCAGAGTTTTGTGTTCCAAATAGTTGCCTGTGATCCATGAAGAGGTAGTAATAGTCCGTCTTTAAAAATTTGAAGGCAATTTTCCAATCGTCTTATGGACGGTTAACATACAGATTGTTAAATTTTTAAAAATTGCTATGTAAGCAGCATGGCGGAATGATTTTCAAAAAACTGTATTTTCCCATAAGCGTCTCAATGAAAGCCAAATTGCGAACCCTCAAACTTTTAAAGACTTACTATAATTATTGAGGTACAAACAAAACTAATTTCCAGCTAACCATCCGCAACTACTCTAAAAAAATAAAAATAAAAATGTTTCAAGTAATTTTGTGAACCGCAGGGGGAGACATTTGTCTTCTCAATTCCATCAAATTTTGATGATTTTTTCGTGTTTCCAACGCCACTTTTCCAAGTTTACTTTCTCCACCTTATGGAATTTTTTTCAATTTCCACTCTGTCGACTCTACGAGGGGAGAAAACTAAACAAACCGCCCCCCCCCTCTATCATCCAACATCCGAATCCAGGGGACTTTATGACATGTATCAAATTGAATTTTGGGGTCGTTCACCTAAACTAACCTAAACTGAATATTTATGTTTGCAACTTTCCACAATGGAATCCATTCATAAACAAATCAACAACAAACTAATGTGAGGGTTTCACATTTTTAATTTCATGTTTGTTTCGAAGTTTTTAGCAAATTGAAAACAAGATTTCCTTTTGAAAATATGTCTCGTGTGACGAACACGCAATTTACAGAGAGATATACAAACTTTTTATTCAATATGCACAATGCCCTCAAATGAGTTTTTAGGCCTTTAGAATGCTAAAGTTTCTACTTTCACTCCCGAGGGAAGCCCACGAGGTGCCCACTTTCCAATTTGTTAACAAAATCTGTCTAGTTTTTAACCACGGACAGCTTTGCTGATTGGGGTTTATGGGATTGCCATGTCTGTCTGTGTGTCCGGGGCATACATTTCAACGCGTTTTTGAAAGAGATGAAGCAAGCTAGAGTGGTAATTTACAGGCGACTGAGCGTCTCGGCAAGTCTACCTTGAAAATTTTAAGATTTCAAGCAAATTAGAACCAACGACGGGTAATGTTATGGTGCGTCTTAACAAAACTGGTCAAAACGTGCATCACAAAATTTAACTCAAATTAGGCTTCTTAGAAAAACTGGTCAAAATGTGCATTGAAAAATTTACTCTCAAATTCATTCAAAATGTGTATCTTACAATTGCTTCAAATTGTGCCGAGACAAAAAGTAATTGGATATTGTGCAGAGGCAAAACGTAATTGAAAATTGTGCAGAGGCAAAAAGTAATTGGAAATCGTGCAGAAGCAAAATGTAATTGGAAATCGTGCAGAGGCTCTCTCATGCTGCTTCTTAACAAAACTGGTCAAAATGTGCATCATACAATCTACTACTAAAATTGAGCCTCTTAACAAAACTGGTCGCAATGTGCAGGATAAAATTCATTACTGCTTGTCCATCTCTTATGTGGTTGTACAAGTAAAATTTCAGTTTTATCATTCTTGTTACCATGGCAACCACTCGTCATACTCCGCATATAGCATAGACAAATCGTAACAGGTTTCGACATAGTTGTTGCCATGGCAACGATGCGTCAAATTGGCCTCTTTAGCAGCAATTAAATTGTTTGATCATATTTCTCATTTCAATACCTGTTGCCATGGCAACCATGCGTCAAATTGGCCTCTTAGCACTAATTAAATTGTGCGATCATAATTGTGCTGTCGAGATGAAAAAAGACGAGTATTTTTTGTTTATTTTTAAACTAAAACAAAAACCGCGCCAAATTCAACGTTTTTTTTTCTCGGAGTTCATTGACCCTAAAATTCTCCGAATCATTTGGGGCACCGTGCAACGTGTTAGGTCATTTTAGTTATATCCTAGGACGGGTTAATAGGCTACATGTAGTTAATATTGACATGGACAGGAGTCATGGACATTGACATAGACAGGAGTTATGGACATTGACATTGACAGGAGTTATGGACATTGACATGGATAGGAGTCATGGACATTACCATGGACATTGACATGGGCAGCGGTCATGGATATTGACACGAACATGGAGATGGAAAGGGGATTGACAGGGGCAACGGGCATGGACAATTCGATAATCTTCGTGAAATGTAAAATGACAAACTTTTTTGTAACCGTTGAACCGCCAAAATCTGACCTCTCGCCCGTGGTGACCTTTGTTTATTTTAATACTCGTCTTTTTTCATCTCTCCTAACTCCCTCATTCCGTCGTTTTGTAGCTCATTGACCGCTGACTTTTCCTCCTTTTTGTCATTTCTTATCACTATTCATTTCTAGTATTTCCGTGGGTTCTACTCAGTTGCTACTGATTTTTCATCTATTCTTCTCAAAGTGATAATATTTCACATGCCATCAATTTATTAAGGGCCCCCTTACCAAGTCTCCCAACACTTTACAGTAATTTTGGGTTTAAATTAGACGGTAACACTTTGTGAGGTTCCCTAGTGAGGTGAGCACACATATTTCACTCATGTGACAATTTGGAGCTGACAATGTCAGTCCTCATTTTTCCAAGAAAACACAAGATAGAAAAACTTTGGGGGAAATTCAGTTTCTCCAGAAGCATCTAAGGAAACCCCGTTCTAGGTTTTACCTGGAAGATGCCTCTCTCAGTCTATTAATTGTTTTAAATCCCCTGATTAGTTTCCTTTCGTGTTGTGTTTCTGACATTAGAAATGACGGGGCCGTGTTTCGAGATGTGATGAAAACATTGTTAGCTTCCCAGATTTGTTTGATCTTGGAGGTGGGTGGGTGGGAACGTTTTCGTTAAGTTCATCTGCCTCCCTTTGTCTCCTGGCCTGACAAGTGGTTAATCCCTCTCCATGAAACCGTTGACTCACTGTAACTATAAAGTCTCCTTCACCTTTTAGATTTTGTGATGAATAGACGCGATTAGCCTGGAGGTGACAGGAGAGAAAGAAGACAAGCGAATAATACAATGGGAGTTTAACTTTCCCCGCTTTCCCTCTCGTTTCCACTTCCTATTCTTCCATCTAATCCGCAAGTTATAGTTGCTTGTATTCAATATTGAATAAGAGTTTCTCCTTGAATAAATTTGAGCTTAAATTGTAGTTTTTTTTTTAATTTGGAAAGTGGGGGTCATGGAAACAAATTAGACGAATCGATAACCGCTCGATAGGATCCACTTTCATTAATTTCCTCTTGGCCAAGGGGTGGTTAAATATTTATAGGGATTCATTTCAGGGTACCCCGACCAATTGGCAGGACCCGGGGAGAAAGCGTGAGAAAATTCCATTGACTGAGTGGCTGGATGTTGTCGTATTTGGAACTTTATTAAGAGTGGGAGATGATTTGTGTTGTTGTCTTGTGTGTATTAGTAGGGAGTCTGACCTGGTCGGGCGTAGCGTCTGTCCCTTGGTATCTCCAAGGAGAAAGTGGAATGGTGTGAAGAAGATTCGATGCTTCGTTACGTGAGGCTTCTGGTCCTGGTTTCGGGAAGTGGTTCGGGACATCAGGGGAAAGGGAAAGTTGGAAATTGGGTGGGAATACGGAAACCCGAAAAATCCAACAACCCGGGACCCACTCGCCTCCTGCCTTCCCGAACTGAAATCCTAGAAAGAGCCCTCCATGCCAGCCAACGCTCCTCATTCCGCTTTCAAACCTCAAACTTTCCATTTCTCTGGAAAAAAGAAAGTCAGCGCTGGAAATTCCTTGCTCCCCGTCCTAATACCACTTTATTCATCCATCAAAGAAATTTTTCTCCACTGGTGAAATTCATTAAGGAAAAAACATTTTTTGGTGGCGAAGTTCCTTACTTTTTCCTTCCGCTCTACATGATTACGTTTCTTCTACTAACTCGGATTTTCCCTTTCTACCACCACCACCACTGCTAATTTCCATTCAGAGACCCACGCCACGCTCCTTTCCCCCCTCTTCCTAATTACTTCCAATCAATTCCTTGAAAAGTTGGAACAGAAAAACTAATCAATTTACTTGCCACCCTCCCGCTCTTCATCTGCTCGTTTTCCAACTAATAATTCGTTTACTCAAATTGGGAAATCCTTGAATATTTTCTACTCGGAACGGACTTGAATCACAAAAAGAAAGCAAGTGAAAGCTCCTGCACGGGGACTCAAATCGGAGTCTGCCTACGTCAACCAGCAGCGACAAAATTCGGGAGACGCGTTAAACCGCGAATTCCCGACAGGCGTAAGTCCAAAATAATTCTCACGCCTTGGCTCGCTCCGTTTCTTTAAACGGAATTGGTACGTTTTTGTCTAGAATTGTACTAAAAGTTAATCAAGGTATGGGGTTCAACATGGGAATTAGACAATAAATTAACTTTCGCCGAATTGACAACCCGGTGGGTTGGGTGGGTAGGGAAGGTGAAAAAGTTTTGTCATTAATAAAAATGGATGAGGAAGTGTCAGGATGGGTTAGAAAAAAACTTTCACTTGGATAATCCCCAAATTAATTAACATGGAGTGCGGGGAACATGCCAGCCACCCAGCTCCCTTCCTGAGGCAAAAATAGGAGAAAGAAACACTTTTGCGTGTTTGATTAACTTTTGTAGGATGA
>JAQIWD010000693.1:0-17884 GCA_034694825.1 Anurida granaria
GACGGCAGGGGACTTTCTACTTTCCATTGCCGGATCCTTCTTTTCCACGGAGAATGAAGCCGTAGCCCCTCTTTTATTCGTTTCTTTGGAAGGAGTGACCTGAGGAGCCACGTGACCTTAGTGTAACATGGTGTGGTTTTGGAAATGAAACTGATATTTTCATTTATAGGATTTGTGAGGGTCAAAAAAATCCAGCCGACGTTCTGAGGGAACAAATTGCCAATTACCGAAATGTTTTTGTTCAGGCTTCACAACAAGTAAGAAGGACGTTACATGGGGTTTCTGTTTATTTTTGTAAATTAATTTTATGGTTGTTTATCCGTAGGTTCAGAAATTAGACGATGCTGTTAGCCAGTACTTGAATCATCATCCATAGGATGGGGTAAAACTCAATTAATAATTTAGACTCTCAGAGTTAGGATTGTTTAGGACTTCAGTGCATTGTTAAAAAAGAGTTCACGTCTCGTATCAATTTCTTTTTCATTTTTGAAATAATATTTTTAATAAGAAAAGTAACAACTGTTTCACAATTTGACTGTGTGGATTTAGTGGAACTTTGGAAGGATTTCTCAACATTTTGTTAAGTTTGCGTAATTTAGGAAATGGATTTGGGGCTTGGGGTTGAGATGAGAATCTTTGAGTGAAAGGACTTTCTCTAATTCTAACTTTTCTTAATCGAATTGACTTGTTTTTGCTGTTGGAAAGGACAATGGAGAGGGAAGAATGGAGTAATGGATACAAAAGAGAGAATTCTAATTTATGGAAATGTGATAATGGAGAAAAGTCAGAGAGAAAGCCCCTTGGACCTCTTGAATTATTTATTCACTTTCTAAGGTGGGACAGAACTTTCTAATTTTCTAATAAAAAAAAAAAAAGAGTCTTGTCCCCCTGATAAACATCACCAGAGGCTTGTGAATAGGACGCCATCATCAGTTCCCACAGTTCCATTTTGGATTCGGTTCAGAATGGGTCTAAAGCAATTAATTTCTGTTCTAATGACCCTTTTCAGCTTCCTAACTTTAGTTGAATTTGGAAATGGTGAGGAGGAGCTTGACCTCTCCAGTGATCTCCGCCATGTTTCTTCGTTGGTTAAATTCTTGACCCATGGAATCTACGTGGAGAACCACCTGAACATTGTCCATGACCATGTTGGTATGACCCCTTGTCTCGACCAACTCTTCTTTCTCATCCTTGAAGAAAAGCAAGTGAGGAAGACAGTGAGCATTGGGAATCCACTCAAGAATTCCTCACATCCTCATCACTTTACAAGTTGGAATTGGATTCATTTTCTACTGGTGGATGGAAGGGTGGGGGAGATGGATTTCCAGGACTTGACCTCTCACATTCGTTCCAGGGCAATTGATTCCTTCTTTACGGATTTCACCCTCATCTGGCAATGGACAAACTTCAATCCCCAACTACTCGAGTCTCCTCTCCTGGAGAAATTGAAATTCAAAGGAGAGGTTGAAGTGGGGATGGGATTCATCTACATTTCCTCCATCTGCTTCTACTGCAACATGGGTAATCCAATCAGGACTTTGGTCACCACGAGCTCAACTACTTCCCTACTTGGGGATACGAATGATGTCATTTTCCCTGATTTTACACAATCATTCCATGGGAGGGTTCTAAGGGTGACTGGTGGTGTTGGGATTCCTCTCCTCATGACATTTAAACAAGTTGATGGAGTTTGGAAACCCTGGAGTGGATTTCTGGTGAGTTTATCACAATTGACTCGTCTCAAGAAACTTTACTTTTGTTTTAATTTTGAAATACTTTTTGTAAAATGTTTAGATAGATCCGATCCTCTTCCATGTCCAGGACAAAATGAATTTCAGCATGAGTACAAGGGTGTTCAAGACTTTTGGATCGCTGGAGAATGGGAGTTTCACAGGGTTTGTGAATGAGATTTACGAAGGTCGTTCTGACATTGGGATGGCAGGTCAAAGTTACGATCGGATCCAAGGAGTCCATTTCTCTGATTCCATCCACATTGACAGCGTCTCATTTGCCACGGCAGTCCCTGATTCTGGGATCAAATGGGAGGGCGTCTTTAGGGCCTTCACTTGGGACACTTGGCTCCTCCTCTTGGCCCTTTGCTTCCTAATCATCATGCCCCTCTACTTTTGGTTGGGGAAATGGGGTCACTGGATAAACTCATCAAAATCCCCCTCATGGTCAGATGGAATTGGGTTCATCTATCGCCCTGTCATTGAGCAAGGGTTGACCCCTGGCCTCATCCCATCCAGTGACTCTGGTCGTGTGTTGATGATATTTTGGCTCTGTATGGTCCTTGTCCTAAGTGTAGCCTACAGGAGTAAATTAACATCCCTTATGGTTTACCCAGAGACAGAACAAGTTCCGGATAGTTTTGAGATGCTGGCAGACTCCAAGTACAAAATAATTCTGCATCACGTGGGAGGAGCCCTGTAAGTTCCATTTTCCATCTAAACTTAACCCTTGTCATTTTAATCCTTATTTTTTCTATTTCCAGGTACAAGAACATCCAGTCAACCACTTCTCCCACTTTCCAGCGAATAGGAAGGAGACTCACCCTTGAGAGTTCCATCTACAAATGTCTCCAGAGGGCGGCGCTGGAGAAGAGAACCGCCTGCGTCTCCTACATTCACAATCTCATTGGAGAAATCTACAGGAATTTTACCCACTCGAACGGAGTTTCAACCCTCCGGATGGCTGGGACGAATGTCTTTATGACTGCTGGATCCTATTTTCTACCCAAAAGTGCAGTCTATCGAGAGAGCATCAACTATGTTGTGGCTCACCAAATTGCATTTGGATTCAGCAAATATGCCCTGGACAAAGCATTCCAGACACCCCTGGACGAAGGGAAGTTATGGGCAAGGGAGGAGGGGAAAGGGGGTGAGGGTGAACAAGGACCAAAGTCACTTCGAATGACCCACATGAAGGCTCCATTCTTCCTCTTGTTCACTGGAATTGGGATTGGGATGGCTCTCTTTTCTACTGAAAAATACTGGGGTAGGGGCAAGGGCATCCAGAGGGCGGTGGGTCCATGGAGTAAGGAAACAAGATTCTTCTAAAACCTCTTTCATTTAATTTATTGCACTAAAACTGGAAATTTAATCTTTGACGTCTGAATTCCACCAAGTTCACCTTGGGAGTTAGGTTAGGTTTGGTTAGGTTTACCTAACCTAACCTAATTGTAAAATGTGATTTAGCAATTTCATAAAAGTTAAAGCTGTTTTTTTAGTTCTTTTCTTTATTGTATAAATCATGGAAATGGAAAGATTTTTATTAAAACGCTGGACAGTCTATGTTAGGACCATGGCGCGTGTTGCAGAAGTGTTGAACGCTTCTAACTTATTGCGACATAAATCTAAAAGTAATTTTTAGTAAAAATTTGTGGTAAAAAAGCCTAATTAGTGCGATCGTCAGGATGAGACCACTTCAATAACTACTTTTACCATAAAAATAAAACCTGTGAGAAAAAATTGCAAGAATGTGGATGGATTTATAGTCCAGGTTAAATTTTATTCAAGGCTTAAAATCATTCCACTCTGGAACGTAGGGCTGGAAAGGACTTTCTACGAGATTAACTTTCCAGGAAGAATGGGTTCAATTGGGCATACTTTCTCTGGGAAACGAGTCCTGGTCACTGGAGGAGGTCGAGGTAGGTCAAGATTTCCCAAGGTCATTCCCATTTTAAAATTAACTCGTAAATGACTTAATTGATTCCAGGGATTGGTTATGAAATTGCCAAGAGATTTTACAATGAGGGAGCGACAGTATTTGTGGTTGACAAGGACCAAGTACTTCTGGACAACATTAAGAACGAAATGCCAAAATTAAATGTAGTAAGGCTTGACATTGCCAATTGGGAAGAGACGCAGGGAGTGGTCTTGGCCATGGCTCCACTTGACCATCTCGTCAATAACGCTGGCGTTCTCCAGGCTCAGCGACTCATTGACCTCACTCCAGAAAATTTCGACATGTAAACTTACATTTGTAATAGGGTTCAGAAGATCCGAATTTTAATCCCTCTGGTTTTAATTGTAAGGACGATTGGAGTGAATATGCGTGGGATGGTTGCAGTCTCCCAGGCATTTGTGCGTGGGAACAGGGACACTGGACATGCAGGGACGATAGTCAACATAAGCTCACTTGTAAACTTACTCTCACCTACCTGGGACGTTCGGTTGAAATTTCTAACATTTAGTAATTGATATTTTGATTTTCCAAAATGTAGGCTGATCGTCTTGCCTTTTATGGAGCAGGGATTTACGCCGCTACGAAAGCAGCCGTGACGAGACTAACAATGGCCATGGCCCTTGAATTTACGGAGTTTAAGACTCGGACCAATTGTATTTGTCCAAGTTTCATCCCCACTGACATGGTCCAGAGGATCCCTATGGAATTCCACATCATGGCAGCTCCAACTGTAGAAAGGATCCCAATTAAAGAGCCATTGGAAATGTGTGATGTCGTGGAAGGAGTCTTGTTCCTATCCAGTCCATCAAGTGCCAAAATCAATGGAACTTCACTTCTTATTGATGGAGGTTGCAGAGCAGCAAGCTAACGGAAATAAACAGAAAATAAATAAAATCCAATTGAACAATCCAATGGAAATTCCGATCCCAAAATATTGTTTTTAAATTCTGTTGGAATTGGAAAGTAAGAATGTGAAAATCAACTGTGGAATTAATGGTAGAAATGAATGGAAGAATGGTCCATTTACTAAATGGGAATTCATTCAAATTTAAACGAGATATGTGATTAATTTTCTATTGTTTAGTTATTGATTTTAAGTGGTTATGTTGTTTAAAAGGAGTTGCTCCATGCAGAGTGGGAATAATGCGTGAGTCATTCATAAGTAGGGGCACAATCCATTGATGATGGGGAGTGTTTATCTGATGTAGGTAGAATGAATTATCATGAACTTGCCATTACTTTTGCATTTTCCAAGGACAACAGGAAGGAAGGAAGGAAGTCCATCCATCCTCTCACCTGCTCTTGTTAACTTTATTCCTCATCTTTTATTTAAGAACAGAGGGCGTGCGTCTGTGGGTTATTTCCGTAAATGACCCAGTGATTAATTACATACTGGAGCAACCAATTGAAATCCCAATTGGAAATAGAATTGGATAAAGGGCAAATAACAAATAGACCCCACATTAACACAACTTATAATGAAAGTGTGGTAGTTGATTGATCTCAATTAACTTTGTTAAATGAATTCCAAATTCATTTCAACCTCTTCCTCCTTCAGTTAGGTTAGGTTAGGTTGTTGATTGACATTGATTGTTTTGATTGATTAGTAATCAATCAAAACAATCAATTCCTTTTAATGGATTCTAATGAGTGGGTAATATATATAGGGAAATCATAAACGAAATAATTGGAAATTATGAATACATTATAAACTGGAAACTACATTCTCATTTCCTATACACGTGGATTCATTTCCTTTGTGATAAAAAACAAAGAAGAACCAAAGATGGATATCCGGAAGAAGTTTATGGAAACGAACATCCAGTTTCCACTTAATTGCCTTTTCATTTTCAATAATTAAGAGGAATATGGTGGGATTTGTTCCAGAAGGAACGAAATCACTTCCGGTTTCCAAATGTTTTCCAAATGCTTCCCTCCATTTTAATTTATTTATCCGATGATAACTCTTAAGTTTGATCCAGTTGAGTGAGAATTGAATTGGGCGTGATGAGGGGAGTGGATGGATGAATGTTAATTTATTCGCATTCCAAATGTCCATTTGTAAGGAAGTCAAGTGAGATTAGGAATCAAATCAAATCAATTCCCACACCCCATCCCACAATTACACCCTTTGGAGTCTTAGATTACTTTGGAGTCTCCTTGGAGTCTTTCCAGATGGTCCAGTAGATCCTGTTTATTTGGATTAGAAGGGATGAAAGGGAGGGGGTGTGTCCATGTCCATGTCCATTTTAATTTAAATAAAGTCCACTTATCCCACTTCCTTTAATAAAATTCCACATTTTTCTTCATTCATTCCTCCTCACGACGCCACGAGTACTGAGTAAAGTGTTTGGTCATTACATGCATATACGTCAAAAAAGGATCAGAGAAGGTCATTTGGTTGAATATAAAAGGGACGCCCGTCCTTGCATCACTTTTTAATCTTCACTTGCACCTCCACCCTCCACCTAACAACATAACAAAGTGAGGAAGGAATAAGGATCCAAGTCCAGTCAACATAAGTCTAGTTAACATCAACGAAATTTGGGAGTGATGGAAGTGATTGAGAAATTGATTCTTTGGATTCTGTTGAGTGGGTCATTGACCTTGGGTCAAGTGGATGCGGGTCGTGTCCTCCTCAATGGTCCACCCATTCAGACTTCGGATTTAAGAGCTATCGATGGATACGTTGCATCCGGACTTCCACTCTTTGGAGACTCCCATGGATTCGTACTCCACTCAGGTAACTCCCAAAAAAAGTAACTAAATTCAATTAATAACTATTATAAATTACTATTTTAACATCAAATCCAAATTAGAGTTTATCAATAGTAGTTGAATAATTAAATAATAAATAAATGTAGTAAGGTTATTTATAGTTAAGGATATTTATAGACTCCTTCACACTTCGTGTCTTCCTGGGTCTTCCCTCTCTTATTCCTTGTAGTGGATTGTAACATTATCCCAATTAATGGATTGGACAAGAACCCTAATTACAGCTCATTCATCCTAATTTACCTCATTCCTCTTTTCTTATTTCTCCACAGGTAGTCGTCCTGTAATTGTAAAAATGAAGGATCCAAACAAGGTTATTCGTGATGGAATTGAACAACCAAACACAAACTACTATCGGTACTGGGTCTCTTTTTAGTATTTTCCTATTCTTAATTTCCCATTGATTTTTCCATTGATTTTTCCATTGTAGTGATTTGCCATCGGTCATTCCGCAGGGATTTGAAGGGGTGGCGTCCTCTTCCTTTCTCCTTGGAAATCCAATCCCACCATCACGATTCTTTGCCCCTGGAGCTGGACCAGTCGTTTCCTTTAGTCCCCCACTCTACAGACCCATGACAGGTCAACCAATGACCCCCCAATCTACTCAAATACAAATAGCAGAACCTTCAATCCGAGTAGAGAATACTTTGATTCGGAGTTACATGGGGAAAAGGGAGGAGGTGCGGAGGAGGGGTGGGGACTACGACAGGAACAGAAATCCAGTTGTAGTACAAACATCCGAATTTGAGTCAAATCTACCAACCAATTTCAGAAATCCATTCTACAGGTAAACCAATTCTTCCTGGTTTATACAAATGAGGAGGGTAATTTAATTGTTTTTTTAGTAATGCGGCATTGGCGAATATGTTGGCAGAGGAGAGTCTCCCTGCCCCAGGTGAACAACTCGTAGATGAATGGAACACAAACAAAATCAGAGAAGGACGCGTACGGGATCTTCTCTTGGGTGCAGGATTAATTTAAGTCCATTTTTATTAATTTTATTATTTTTATACCATCCATTAAAAACAAACCAAACTCACAAGGAATGTCCAACAAAACAAACTCAAAATAAAGTATTCCTTGTTCTTCCTTTATTTTTAAAAAATCAAAAGGAACAAAATGGAATGTATAACCAGTTCTGTCAGAAGTGGGTTGAGGGGAGGATGATTTCGGGTTGACCCACCACTAGAGTTGGTCATTTAATCATTTCATGATGATTGGGAAAGCAATTGATCATCTATTCTTGTCTGTTGTTTAGTTGAAGAGAGAGAGAGACTCCTTTCCTAAAGTCAACAATAAGAGTGACTATAAATGAGATACTTTCTCCAGAGTGAGGATGGAGAATGGAGAAAGTGGAGGTGAGGTGGATCCGGTGGATGTGACATTTTGGATTCTGGAGAGTCCTGGAGTTGGATGGTTCCATGGAGATTGAAATGGAGACTGGAGGAAGAGACATGGAGGATTCCCATTTACCTTTTACTCTTTACCCACATCCACAGTCTATGGCTTGTTGGATGTAGGACCAACAGAGAGAGAAGGGTAGGGTCTGTGAATCCCTCACCTAAATCGATCCAAATTCGGGGGGAGATCCCTTCCTTTCCTTTACTTTTCCCCTCAGACAAACAGAAGAAAGGGACGGGAAAGGGAGGAGGAGAAATTTCACTTTCCCCTTTCCAGTTTATCCAGGAGAAAGGACGAGTGGAAAGTATAGGATGGAAGTGAGGATAAGGGAAAGAGAGTGAGGTGGAAGTGGGTGGGAACTGCTCAGGAGGATACTGGAAAACTAGAGGATGGAGACTCACACTCGTACAAAATTAGATTCATCCTGGAGAACATTCCTGTATTTTAATACGTGGGGAAAAGGAGAAAAGTGGACTAGGATCAACACAAGTTACCCAATTGTTGTTCTCCTGAATCATTTTATTCACCTTTTAATTCCTCCAGGAGAATCCAAACACAACTGGAATCTTCAGTTTTAATTTACTGAGTTTAATTAACTGAGTGGATGAGACTACATGGAGATGGAAATTAGTAAAACATTCCTGGACTCGTGGAAATTAATTCAAAGGAATTCAAAAGATTCTAAATTCAAACCCAGTTGAGTCTGATTGGATGGTCCAAAAAGGGATTCATAGGTAAGGGTGAAAGAAAGAAAGTGTGAGTGCTTAGAACATGGAGATTTGTTGGGTTAGTTGGTGAATCCTCTCATCCACAGGTAGGGCCATCCCAAGTTAAAATCTAATTAACTGTCACGAAATTCTGGGAAATATTTTATGTATTTACCTGTCTTGTATTTTCAATTAGGTTTCCATTGACTCTTGTTGAAAATTGATTGGAATGAGGATGGCGTGTAATTCTTTCATCTTTTACTTTCTCCTCCTCTTTCTCTTTGTCTCACCTGGAGGAGTCATTGGGAACAATCAAGGTAACTTTGTCTCTTTCCAACATTCCATTCTCACCCTATTTTCATCATACCTGTTTTGGGTGTAAGAACCACCTACACCTCATCCAAACTTTATTTATTTTCTAATTAACACAGAATCAGCAAAAGAATTATTGAAAAAGTGGAAAAGTTTCACTTGGACCAGTTAACTGGATTCCTTGTTTTCATTTCCATTTTATCACTTGTTTGTTGATGATGATTTCAGTTTCCTTTTCCTTTCCAGTGTTGGATTTTCAATTGGACTCATAATTCTTTATTTTTTTCCTCTGTAGATTCAGACTACCTGCTGGATGAGTCCTTTGCCAATTTAAACAAAGTGGATCGAAGTAAGTTTAAAAAAGGGGCTAGGAAATGAAGAATTTCTGTAAATAATTAGACTAGAGGGAGAGAAGGAAGGTGGTTTAGATGTGATGAGAATGGATTGAATTTCCTTTGGTGTATCCATGGAAGTGGATGAAAGTGGATGAAAGGAAGTTTAAACTGACAGTAGGGCTTAACTTGAGTAATTCAGACCAACCAACCCACATGACATGATGAGGAGAAAGGGAAAGGAACTTTCTTATGATCCACATCCCTCCCTTCCGCTACATCTACACTTTCACATTCTATTCAGAGACAGAAAGAAATGGGAGCTAAATTCCAATATCCATTCCCAAAGTGGAGGTGGAAAAATCTGAATCCATATCCTTATCCTCACTTTCCACTTTCACTTCATGAATCAAGAATCTCCGTTTTTCAACTTCTTCAACTTATAAATCACAACCAGTATTGGGGTACTTCTAAATTCTTTTGAATTTTCAAAAAGAGCAAAGAAAAAACTGTGAGTTGTTGATTTCTGCCTGTGGAGTGTGCAAGTTGAATTTGAGAAATTGCTTATGTTAAACAAAATCCAAATCCGTTGGGAGGTGACCGACGAATGGGAAAAAGAAAGACAAGAACCTCTTCCTTTCTCTTGCATTTTCTGCTGAATGTTCAAATGAATTCTGGGCAGGTCGGTGGTGGTAGAAATGGAAAGTGGTGACTAGAACCAAGATGGTGACTGGGGATAAAGTTTCTTTTTTAAAATTCCTATTTGCTTAACAGTTCCCCAAAGGTGGGTAAAAGGATAAAAACGTAAAAGAAAGTGAGGAAGATTTTCATCCTGAGGAAGACCTAGGAAGTTTCCTTTGTTTGTGAAAATGAAAGTAAAAGATCAAGATCTCTCTCTTGGTTTTATTCAAAGTGAAAATGGAATTTGGGGATGAAAGGAAACAAAAATAAAAAATAAAAGAAAGTTTTTGAAATTTCGTTAAAGGATCCCTATACTTTTCCCTTTCCTCGTGTTATCCCTTGTATTAATTTCATAATAATCCCACCATGCTATCCATGCTACCATGCATAATCCACAAAGTAAAGAGGAATAATCCTACTACTCCATTTCTCCATTCTATAAATTCTGATGGTGGTGATGTGAATGAAGGTAAATGAGTCTCTTGGAGTGAAAGTGAACTTTCTCCAATGCCCCCAACACCCTGGACCATGGAATGTAAATCCACATTTTATCCCATGTTATGAAAATGTAAAAGTGGTGGTTCTTATGTTCCCCCCTTGTGAATGGAGTCTAAACAGAGATTCTGATCCACCTACTCTTCTTCTGTTGAGTCTCCAGCAGATAGACACTCCACTCTCTCAAATAAACTCAGTTCATCCTGAGTTTATTTGAGAAAAGGAAGGAAAAAGGAGGAGAGAGGAGAGAAAAGATGGAAAGGTCAAAGGAAAGATTTGGGAACTCTGACATTTTCAAAACCCAAAGGGAGGTCACTAGGCTCCTTCCCTCTCTTTATTTTTACTAAAATCCAAAATTCAACTTTCTTTTCTTACTTTCAGAAGAGTTATCAAGCCAAAAGAGAAGATCATGTTGACAGTGGAAAAGAATTCCTTCTTTTCTTTCACTTTTACCAAACTAAAATCAGTTCCTTAAAAAAATGAAGGAAAATCCATTTTTATTTTTATTTTCATTTGATTCCTTTTGAATGGAAGAAAGTGGGGTAAAGTGGACTTTGGCGTGGTTCAGCTCGAGTGAGCAGGTGGGAAAATGGCGGATGAGATTGAGTTTCTCCATTCAGTTCCTAATGGACTCTACGAAGGGAATCCAAGTCTCATCACTCTCCCTTCTCTTCCCCACCCATTCCCATGATTTCCATTGGAATTCAATAATAACTGGACCCAGACTTACGCGAATTCCTTCCAAAGAAACCAATCCCACTTTCTGGGGAAAAGAGGGCAGGGAAAAGTGGTTTCAGATTTTGAGAAAAGTTATTAATAATTCATTACACTCCACTACTTTACTCCTCCAGTTGGGGGGTTCTTTAGAAAACTTAAAAAGACAAAAGAATTCTCTAGACTGATGAGAAATTAAGAGAAAGTTGAGATGAATTTGGGCTCTCTAAGCTTAACTTGGAACAAAAGAAACTCTTAATTGGTTTTAACCTCACTCTACCCTCTTTCTCTCCTTTACTTTCTCTTTCTTTCTATTGGGTTATGGTGGATTTAGTTGTACTAACATCCATAATAATCTCTTATACCAAACTATATTCTATGCTATTCTTAACCCACAACATAAATTATAAACTAGTTGGAATTATAATCCAATGACTAACTTTAACTAAACTTAAAAATATTAAAACTAAAAATATTTAAATGAATTACTCATTTTTTGTATTTTCTAGATGAAGTTGAGAGATTGTTACGAGAGTATTCGGCCAATCAGGAGTTGGTGAGGAGCATTGGGGCTCAGTACTATCAGTTTGTAAATGTCGCCCAAATCAGACACCATCAACTCATTGGACTCTCCACACGGGAAGGGACGTCAAAAGGGCCCAGGGCTCAAGCTCAAGTCATGAACACACCACAACAAGCAAGGGCAAGTCATTACAACTTTCACTTTAATTTTAACCCTCTTTTACTAAACAATTCTCAGAACCCAATTTAGGTTAAATTTCATAGCCCTTCTACCGAAATCCAAACCTTAATTTCTTTTCTTTGTTTAATTCCGTATGGATTTTGATTAGTTGCGTGTTGGACTCCCTTCCCTTGTTAGTTGAAAGTGTGTGTCTCCGTGTCTTTATTGCATGTAATGAGGAAATTAAATTAAACCCACCAGTCTACCTACCTTCTTTTGGTAATAATGTGAAGAAAGCGGGAGAAAGTAAAGCCATTAGGACATCCATTATTTCCCCACATTCTCCTTTCCCCATAATTCCTCCTTGTTTTCCACTTTCCCTCTGAGGATCCTTAATGATTCTCCTCCCTCAGACTCAGAAATGAGTTTGGTAAGTTCCCATTAAATTAGGAAAAGCAGCCACACAAAATTGAATCTATTTATACCCCCCGTCCTCTCATAACACATTCTCCATTCTCTTACTTTCTCTCCTTATGACTAAACAACGGTGGTGGTGGACCAGAATCCATTTTCCACCTTTGCTTTCTATTTTGTCACCAGAATCACTACCAACCAATCAAGAACCATTACCAATCATCTTTACTTTCTCTTTCATTCCCTTTAACCTGTCCAACCACAAATGTCAATTGACATGGAATGATTCTGTGGCTGAATCCACTTATTCACAACACAACATCCTAGGGAACCATCATCAAATGAAGGATGCTTGGATTTATCTCATTTCCTTGTAGAGGGGATTTATGGTTAGGATGATTTTATGTTTGTTTGTTTAGGCTGGTAAGCACTTTCACCGGACGTCCTTCCTCATCCAAGCCTTCAATCACAAGTTCCGTCTAATACTCGAACTCAACCCAACACTAATTGGTCCAAATGTCATCCAGAAACACATACTCAATGAACAAACACTACAGAGGGAAAGAACAGAATTGGAAATGTGCTACTATCATGGGATTGTAGAAGGACTCGAATGGTCTGCTGCTGCTGTACGAACTTGTAATGGACTCTCTGGAATTATCCACATGGGCAATGAAACATTCGTCATTCATCCATTCCAAGGAGGAGATCTATCCGTAATATTCAACTTTTATTACATATTTAAATAACTATCAATTATATTTTTATACAATTTACAAAACATTTGGAAAGATCTCTAAAAACAACATTTGAACACTTACATATTTTCACTATATTCACACTTCCTTTTCCTCCTTTCATGTTTTTTCAATTCATAATTCATCCCTCTCATTCTTCAGTTAAAAAAAATTAAGAAAAAGTAAACTTTTGTTTACTGGAAATATTCTCTGGGGATAAAATGGAGACTCCTGCCTTTTTTCCTCCTCCCAAGTCACAAAATATTTAGAGAGAATACAAAATTCAAATTTAGAAAACTAAAATTAAAACTAAATCCCTCAGAAATATGAATTGTGAAAGAAAAAGAAGAAAAAGGGAAAGAGAGTCAAAGAGGTTTTTCAAAGTGTGAGTGTTGAATTATGAATAATTGTATCTTTGGCGGAAGTTTCTCTTGGTTAGAAAGAGAAAGAGAGAAATTCTAGATGAGAAATGGGGAAAGTGGAATTTCTCTTTTATTTCTTTCTCCACAATAAAGTTAAGGTTGCATTTAAAGTAAACATTGGAATCCCCATTCTCATAATTCACTCATTTCAAAATGTTATTTATCACTTTTCTGTTGTCTTTTTTCTTTTAAAAATAGCACAAGCATCCTCACATTGTATTTGAGGCAAAGTCCTTAGGTCGTCAAGTGTGTGGGAATAAGCGAGGACTCGAGTACAACATGCCTTCAGGCACAAGTCCAATCAATGAAAACGTACGAAAGGTGGAGGATAACTCACCAAAGTATTTTGTAGAACTTGCACTACTGCTCGATAAAGGAATGGTGAGTTTATTACAGTTACATTCATTCATTAATATAATTTATTATGAATTTATATTAAATTTATTATGAATTTATTAATTTTTAGTTTGATAAAAGAAATGGCTCAACTCGTCTATCCGTAGTTCACGACGCTCTTCAAATTGTCAACATTGCGGATTTGGTAAGTGGGAAATTAGGACCAATAATCCAATCAAACAAAGTTTTAATCTCATTTTAAAAATACCCTAAATCTTCCCACTCTAATGCTAGGACGTCAATAATTTAAATTTTTAAACTTACTCTTTACATCAAAGTTTTTAATGCATTTAAGTTGTAAAAGTTGTAAATTGGCAAGAGTTAATTGTTTTTCGTTGTGTAGTATTTTAGGAAGATGAGTACAGCAATTTCAGTTGTTTACATTGAGACTTGGTTGAGTCCCAATCACCTCCAAGTTGACATTCCAAATGACCTACGCCAAACACTCGTACGACTCACAGACATCTACGGTAAACTCCCATTCAACTTCATTTAATTTAAATGTATTAAAAGAAGGAAGAATCTTAATTGAATGTATATGGCTACATGTTGTAGGTCCACGTAATTTGTTTAGTGTGAATAAAGACTCGACCATGTTGCTTTCTGGGATTGGATTCAGTGAGAGTGGGATGGGAGTACCAATGTCCATTTGCACGTAATATTCAAATTCTACTCATTTGCCATTTTCATAATCTAAAATAAAATTATGTATATATGCTGTTTTACGGTATTTTATACATAGGTCCAAAGCCATGGGCGTGGTTACCGACGTCTCAATTTGTACGTTGGATAAACTAATTTATAACTTCTAAAAATACACTGATACATGAATGAGTTTATTTATAATTTTAGATCAACCGCATATAACTGGTGTTGCACTGGCCCACATGATTGGGCATAATTTGAACATGGGCCATGACCATGACTGTAATTTTTATTTAACTTGTAGTTACATTTAATAGAAATGAATTAATGTTCTTCTTTGTTTCCAGTGGATAAATGTCACTGTCCCACTTGGTATGGGTAAGGAAACAGTTTTTCATTAATAAATTCGGTAAATAGTAAGTATAGTAGAGATGGTTCTGATTCCGTCGTGATGAATTGTACTAGGTGTATAATGAATGAGAACATTGTTGGTAATGACGGAATCCACCCATACATTTTCTCGGATTGTTCACGGAGAGCATTCTATGGGGCAATCAACAGTGGACATGCAATGTGTCTTATCAATCGACCTAATGCCATTGACGTAAACCCATTAAACATTTTACAAATTATACAAAATGTTAAATTGAAGTTAATGAGTTTCGTATCATTATTTTATTCATGGATTTTTCTTCCACCTACACCTACACCTACATGAGTAGCCAATTTACAAGACATGTGGAAATGGGGTGGTTGAGGCAGGTGAGGAATGTGACTGTGGAAGTGAAGAGGATTGTGCCAAAGATTCGTGTTGTGAGCGTCTTTACTGCCGACTCAAAACAACCGCAGAATGCTCCAGTAACTCACCATGCTGTGAAAACTGCAGGGTAATTACCCCATGGATTGCATGAGTATGTATTCTAAACGTATTGTCCATTCTTGTAGTTTTCAAAGTCTGGGACCGTATGCCGCCCTACCGTCAGTGAATGCGACCTTCCTGAATTTTGTACTGGTCAGAGTGGGGAGTGTCCTATGAATACGTTCAAGAAAAATGGGGCGAGTTGTGGGGGAGCCGGAGGGGAAGGATTCTGCTACAATGGAAACTGCCCATCACTCACTAGTCAATGTGAACGAATTTGGGATTGGATGAGTAAGACACAAACGATTTAATATAACATAAGCCATACATAAAAATATAGTAGGCATCAATCCATGGATACCACAATATATTTTCACGAATATTCGGAAATATAGTGCACATTCACGCCTGTTCAAGTATATATTTTTAACAAACAAACAAAAATACTATGTGTATACGCATCTTCAAACATGTATTTTAACTAATACAAAAATAATTTTCCGGATATATGTGTATTCGTGTATGTCTGCTCACAGATGTACAAAAACATAGTGAATAACATATATGTTCATAAATACACAAAAACATAGTAAATTTGCGTATGTTCAAACATGTATGTTCAGAAATATACAAAGATTTAGTGAATTCACAGTTGTTTAAACATATATGTTCATAAATATACAAAAGCATAGTGAATTCACGTAATGTTCAAACACGTATTTTGAGAAATATACAAAAACATAGTGAATTCACGTATGTTCAAACATTATGTTCACAAATATACAAAGACATGGTGAATTTACGTATGTTCAAACATGTATGTTCAAACATGTATGTTCATAAATACACAAAAATATAGTGAATTTACGTCTGTTCAAACATGTACGCTCATAAGTATACAAAAATGGAGCGTATTTACGCGTATTCGAGCTTGTATACGGAAGTTAAAAAATATATCTTCCATAGTTATACAGAAACATGGCTCATACAGGCGCATTCCAGAATATATTTTTTTACAAATATGGTGGCTGAGTGCTAAATATTTGTTTTATTTGCAGGTAAGGAATCCGACAAGGAATGTTTTGAGACCCTGAATACAGCTGGATATAACAATGGTCACTGTGGGAGAGAGTACCATGGAGTTCCAAAATATAGGAAATGTGAGAAGCAGAATGTAATGTGTGGGACTCTGCATTGTAAGGGTGGGTCACCCAACCCCACCCTTTCCAGTCGACTCCAGAATAACAGTTACACTAAAATCGTACTCAAGCAACATGGAGAGGATCACGAGTGCAAAAGTCTTGCTGGTCCAATTGAGGACAAAACGTTGGATCTCATAGAATTAGTTCGTGATGGAACTAAATGTGGTGAGAATAGGGTAAGGATATAAATATACCTAATAGAACATTCCAAAGACATTCTAATAACATTGCTATATTTTGTGTATGAATGATATAGATTTGCATGAACCAGTCTTGTGTGATCTTGAGTAGTCTACTGGATAATCAAAAGTGTGCGTCTAACCACGTTGGTCTGGAATGTTCTGGACATGGTGATTGTTCGAATATAAACATTTGTCACTGTCTAGCCGGTTGGGAGGGTCCAGATTGTTCTAAGGAACAACCAGCCAAGTCCCACTTCCCAACATCCTCCCAACCCCCTTCTACCCCCACCCCTTTCCCCAATGCACCAATTCCAGCAGCCCCACCTACTCCTCCCGTGAATAATACAAAGCCTGGTCAGCAGACTACGAAGCAGCCAGATGACAATGGATCCAATACGATTGTGCTTGTATTTGGGATGGTCAGTGTGGTTGGTGGTGTTTTCATTTTGTTTGCCATGATGGCACTCTGCTACAGACGCTCAACTGTCCCTAAATTTGAATCAAACTATCCACCATTCAATCCCTCCAGTTTTAAACTTCCTGGTGGGGCAGGGAGTATGTCAGCACAAGGGAATCTTGGTCCTCCACCCCAACTCACACACGAAGAAATTGACAATCGAATTCTTAGCTTTACACAACTCCCTCCTTACAGGTTAACCTAATAGACCTAACAAATTTAGTAATTAACCTAATTTGAAAATTGTCTTCATGGTACTAGGGATCAACATAGCAGCCTAGGAATGCATGGATCAATGAAGAATTTGGGTGGTGGAGGTCAGCCACCAGAAGATGAAATGGGGGATGAAACTTCTGCTTTTCTAGGTTAAAAGACGCTATATTTTCATCTTTGATTTTTCATTAGCTGTCTTATAAATTGAGGAGCTAAAATGTATTTTGAGATAATCCCTTATTTGTAGATAATAATGAGGGTCTTTGTGATGTTGAGCGAACGCTGAAATCGCTGAATGGGTATCACGAGGATATACTCGCTGCCCTTAGAATTGCTGCTGCTCAGAATAGGGGACTAGGGGATGTCAACTCACCACAACCACAGGGTGACAAAAACGTGTTCTTTTTATTCCTCCAACATATTCATTTATAGTCCGTTCGCTTAGTTTATCCAAAAATCCTGCTTTTCCGCGCGCCCACAAGCCCTGCCCACCTTAGAAGATAAATTTCAGAACTGGAGAAGAGCCATGTTGAAAGAGGGTGGGAGAGGTAGGGTGCGAGGGGTCGTTTGT
>JAQIWD010000694.1:0-17883 GCA_034694825.1 Anurida granaria
GAGCAGGTTAGGTTAAAAAAGCGATTTAAAATTTCAGGGGTGTGGGGTGTGGGGTGTGCATTTTAGTGACACCCATTGTTTTTTTATCTTTTTAAACTTATTTCAT
Source organism: Anurida granaria (assembly GCA_034694825.1). NCBI lineage: Eukaryota > Metazoa > Arthropoda > Collembola > Poduromorpha > Neanuridae > Anurida > Anurida granaria. The sequence continues at coordinate 107 of JAQIWD010000694.1, forward strand.
GATTAGATTGATAAATAATTGAAAGGAAGTAGAGTTAAGTATATTTGAATATTTGATTTAGAATGAGTCTAACCAGATTATTGAGACAGTTCCAACTCACTCGGCTGGTCACAGGTGAAATTAGCCAACACTCCTCGCCCACACATTGTCCGCGGATAGCGGTTCAGAGTCAAGCGGTCCTAATTAAGCGATGGAAAGCGGATGACCGACGTGAACTGATTGGGTCGATGCCAAAGAAGGACATGGGGACGCACGGTGAGAGCGGGGTTGATATTGACCTCCTCGTTAAAACGTAAGGCAACTCCATTTCTGTAAAACAAAACACCTGCTGGTTGGATGCTCTAATTGAATATTTTATTATTTCATTGAAATCTGCTGGGCCACAGGAAAGAGGACATGTTTCCCACTGTGGAGACTCCGGACCGTCTCTTCAACGGTGTTCGTTTTGCAGAGCTCCCAATTTGCCACATCAAGTCCAGCCCCAATAACACAATCATGCAAGTGACTGATTTCAAAGGGACTGAGCTCATTGGCTACCGATCATGTGGGATGGAGGGGTTCAAAAATACTCGTAAAGGAACCAACATTGCTGCTCAAGCTACTGCCATCACGTTGGGACAGGTTGGAACAGGAGCGACTCAAGTACAAAGACAATTATGGGATCAGCTCCTAAATTGTTTCATGTGGTTCTGTTGCAGGCAATGATGAAGAAGAATGTGACGACGCTAAGGGTAAAAATCCAAGGGATTGGACCCGGCCGAATGAGTTCAGTCAAAGGGCTCCAAATGGCAGGCATCGACATTGTGTCCCTCACAGACAATACGCACATTTCATATAACCCCCCAAGGGCGAAGAAACAGCGTCGTCTGTAATCACAACTCAGTTATAACTGGTTAGTCTCATAACATTTTATTAAAGTCAAGTTTTCTAATAAGAATCTGGGTTGAATGAATCACAGTTGCTTAATATTCACTTGTAACTTACTGAGAGGCCATCCTACCAGTATTATCTCCCTTCCCTTGACATTTGATTGCCCTCCATTTTACTCTTACTCCTAACATTGTTGTTGTTGTTAAGACTCGTTGTGGAGAGAGACAAGGGGTGTGGAGGGGGTCGGACGTTTCCCATTATCGTTGTGTTCGGTCGCACTTCTAGACGAACGCTTCCGGGGGTTCCCGATGTATCCAGAGCATAGAACACGTTGGCATTGGGAGGGAATTTCAATTCCTTTGCCGCCAGTACTTGGACCAATGAGAATCGTTTTGGCTCCTCCCCTTCCAGTCCCAATTTCTCAAGTGCTTGGGCAATAACTTGTGGTGTATGATCCGAGTTGCTGACAATCATGGACTTGTACATTACGTCAGACTTGGCAGGAGAGAATACTTTGACCACTACTGACGTGTCAGGGGTCGTGGAGACGAGGCCTTGCGGAGGAGCAGGGGCATCAGAGTATCCCATCGAACTCTCATTTGAACTTTGGACGGAACCCTGACACGATTTTAAAGTTTTTAAGTAATCAGTTTTGCGAGTACGCATATGTGACCCTCACCTTCCGATTGAGTCGAGCTCCTCCAGACGTTGTCTCCGCTGCATTTTCTGAGGATGAGTTTGATGCAAAGGAGTCACTTTTTCGGTGACCCCGAAGTGGAGTTCTTTCTGGTTGAATTGCAATTGAGAGGTCATAGGCTGCCTTGTCATCCAATACCATAAGGGAATTGTACCAGGAAGTAAAGTAAGGGTCCTCTTCCAGTCGATACCCTTTAGCAGACCCCTGGAGGAGTTTGAGTTGTGCCAGGATCTCAAACTCTTTTTTCCGCTTGTCGAAATTGATGAGTCCGTCATGAACAAAGTCTGGGTAGGCAGAGTCAATAAAGGTCAAGTCCGTTAGAAAGGTTCCGAGGTAGGGGATGGTCCCATTGGGAGAGTCAAACTCGGCCGTCGTGATCCCGCGTGAGCCTTGACCTGCCCGAAGGAGAACCCGAGAGAGGAATCGACGATCCTTGGGACTTTTTGAGGGTGTTGGGAATTTGGCAGTTCCTTCTGCTTCTAGTAAACTCCGTTGGGCCATTCGATTATTTTCTTCTGAAAAGATTTGGGAGAGTTGAGAGTAGGTTGCTAGGCGGTCCTTGGGAATGTAGTGCCATAATTTGGAGAGGCGGAATATTGGGTTAGATTCGAGCCCAGCAATTATCGCTTTCAGGGAGGAAAAGTTCTTGAGCTGCCGTAATTCCTAGTGAACAGAGCGTAAAAACTGAGTTACCCGCAGAACAGCTATTATGAATCACCGGTCATGCGCCTTACCTGTGATATCCGTATCCATCTTTCAAGTATTTTTGCCCTTTGTTGGAGCGATGAGCCTTGGTCGAGGAGGATCGAAGAGACCACACGTCCGGACAGGGCGTTGAATTGTTCTACCGTAGCGACCACGGAACCACACCCGCATCGCCGCTTCCACAGTCCACCCATGCATTCCCAAACCCGTAGATTTAGAAACAGTTCCTGTAAATAACAAAACAGGCATTAAGAATGCAGTGTGTGCGGCAGTGTCCAAATTATCCATCGACCTATCCCTACCTTGTCAAAATAAGTCAATTGCTGAGCAAAATGAGATTCAGGGATTGTAAGAAGAGAGTACGTCCTTATATTCTGTGGTGAAAATGTGCGGAGTGAGTGGAGACTCGTGGACTTCTTCATTTTCCGCCTCGACCTCAGTTTGTATTGAATTTTGAGAGCGAGGGAGGTCAAGCCTTGTTCTTGAGCAAACGGTAAAATTATTTTGCGTAAACAATGGTACCCGTCCCCACCAGAATCGAAATCCTCAGAATAAGAATCCAACCATGCATTCAGGCAATCCAGCATCACTCTAACGCAAAGGAAATGTAAAAAAAACAAACCAAAAAAACAACAATGGTTTATCCTTCTGCACATGATTCTGATCATACTAAACTTACTTCCTAAGGGTCTCCTGACTGGAGTGAGTGTAGAGGTAGATGATTTCGTTGAGGACTTGGGTCGGGGATGCAAATGCACGGTAAGTAGCCAAGAAGACGCTGAGGTGTGTTGCCTGGAGAAAGAAATCAAGCAATTTAAATTAGAAATTGGGAAAATTGGGTAAAAGAATTCAAATTGTACCTGGACGTCACTATCGTCGTTTGACATTCCTTCTACTATCCTCCGAAGAGTTCCTGCTCGGAGAACCTTGACCCTGACGGTTTCCCACATCAAATGTGCAATTTCACCTTGTGCCGAGTCGACTTCATCAATGGTTCCTGAAGAATTGGAGGTGAAACTGGGACTGGAACGACTCCGGTACCCTTGACCCTGGTGACCTGCAGGTGAAGAGGCGGATGAAACGGGGGGCGGGGTTGCTGGTACCAACTGCACAATGGCAGAGTGTCGTTGGTAACGAATCTTTTTGAGGAAAACACCCCAGACTGCGTCCTCCTCCTTTTCTTCGGCCCATAGAGAATTCTCCTTTGGGATCAGAATATAGAAAACTGACATTAGAACTGTGACCTCTGCTGGGTGACCTCGTCTCTCAGGCTGTCTGCTGAGAAAATTATGTTTAGTGAGTATTGTGATGAGTAATTCAAAATAACTAAGCTCAAGGACATCATTCACAAACTGAATGAGTTTAGGGTCTAGCGTGGCTGAATGTGAAATGGGATGTTTCAAGAGGGCCATAAAAATTAATCACCCAGTAAATCCAGTGTCATGACTAATCATGAGCTTCTGAGAGTTAATTTTGTTGAGGGAGGTGGAGCAACTACCTCAATTAATTCAACAACACTCCCATTGTCACTGTCAGCAATTCCTACGCGCCGCAGTAGATTAGATTCATGAAATTCCTAGTTCACACTTGTTCCTTTCGTACGATTATCCTACTCAGATTGCAAAATCCATGAACTTCACACTACTAGCAAACTTGAGTGTGCAAATTACACAACTGATTTCTTAGAATTGTTCGACTTACAGATCCCATCGGCTGGTAACTAACAGCTGCTCCTCCATCACTGGATTCCATCAGGTATTCTCTTATCCGCTTATCCTTGGAAATAAGTAAATGGGAATTGAAAGTGAGTCACGTCCTCCTCTGCCAGTCTTTGCATGTGCTCCTAATTCGCATATCTAACGAAGGAAAAAGAATGTCACTGTTGTTGGGAGGATTTGAATAATAAAAAGATGAAGAAACTAAACACCAATTACCAAACAACTGCCAATTAAATGTGTTTAACTCACGCCTTCCTTGATTCGTTGGGCTTTCACTTTTTCAGCACGTCTACGAGCAAGTGTACAAGAGGAGAAAGAACGAGTGGACCAAACGGAACCGGTTCATGACTGTTTCTCCCTCGCACGACCCTTCAGAAAGTTATTTTTAAGATGCGTGCTACGCTTAAGGGCTCCTTCTCCACATTCCTTTCAGAATAGAAAGTTAAGGTTCCTTACCACCGTTAGAACAAAAGAAGGTCAACCGATTGAGAGCACCAAGGACCAAGGGCTGATGCTAAAAGGGTGTCACAGTTCGCACTGTCCACGTCCAATGTACATCAGCAACTGTTAATTGGAAATATGCCTCCTCCATCCTTGTAGAGTAAGGTTCCTCATTTCATTGTTGACTAGTGGCAAACAGTAGACGAGTGTCAGCTGCTTGAATAAATAGAGTTGTGGCTAATTTTAATTATCATTGCACTTTCGTGTTACAAGTTAAACATTTACCGAATTAAGCTGATGATGGATGATACGAATACGCGGACGGAGGAGGGAAGTAAACAGTGTTGATTGACGGAACGACGGAAGGATGAATCCAGGAAGTGATGGATATTGACTGATGGCCCCTGCTGTTTGCCTAGCTCTTGATTGTGCCTTGTTATATGTAGATGAGGTGGTGATGAGTATGACAGGCACAGGACGAGTATTAAATGATATGTGACGTAAAAAGGGAAATTAAAAAGAGAATTGTGTCAGCACATTTTAATTTGCGGAATTCCACAGAGCATTACTAGAGAGATGATAAAAACATCTTATAGAAATTACAGGAGATTTATGTTATGCTATGCTTGTTATTATTACATGTTTATCCCTTACCAAAGCTGAACAGCCACCTTCCCTTTGAGTTGTATCATCAGGGGGAATCCTTCTCATTGAACCTCTTGGGAGAGGTTGAATGACCCTGACAATGAAACCACACAATAACAAGAGTGTACACTGTAGGATGACAATAACTTTGCTGGGTTTTTTTTTATTTATTTTTTTTTAATTTTTAAGTCTTATACCCCCCAAAAGCGTTCCTTATGGTGAGTAAAAAGTTGTGTAAAAATTAGAACATTTTAGGTTAAACTCAAAATGCTGCCCCGATGTACGAGGTCAAACTTTATGATTGACCGGAGTAGGGAAAATTCACTTGAAATCGAAAAAAATCATTCCGACTTCGAAGTTACTAGGAATATTTGACTAAATTCACGTTTCCTAGATTTCTTTTTGTACTGAATCCGACTCCGTGCCCAAAACTGGGCTAAAAAAATTTCATCAACCTCAAATGCTAAATTATCCGATTTTACGGGTTTTTCGGGGAAATGGACGGAATGTTAGTTGTTTTCCATACTTTTTAAATACGGAACTATTTCCTGGATCGATCTCTTAGTTTCACCGTTTAAGAGTAGTGGAAATGTGGAAAAAAGCATTGAACTAAGCGCACTGCGCCTTTTTGAGCTATCGGTCAAAACAAAAATAATTGAAATGGAACGTGTTAGAAAACTTGTCACTGTTGAAGTAATTAAAATCGGAGTGAAAATGATTTAGCATGTCGCCGTTTCCGAACGCGCCAAAACACGCTTTTCAATTGATTATTGGCTCAAATCTATGTTCACGCATTCTAGAAAAAGAATGTGCATCCCCGTACCTCGCGGATCTTAAGGGGCACCCGAAAGTTCCTACACGATGTGAATTCAGATTCTTCCGCCGTCACTGGTGGACCACTGATCAATCAACATCAATTCTGAAGTTCTGCGTTTTCCAAAATGTTGGATGGCATTGGCATCAAAGCACTTGGTGGAACGATGCGGTTTGTATTTGTTTGATGTTGTATTAAGGTTTCCCCATATGAACGGGATCCGACGACATTTCAATTATGAGTGCCCACTTCAAAATGTCACATGCCTCTCCTAGGCGCACATAGATTTAGCGCCTAGGCCTCTCTCTTCAACCTCCATCGCTGCTATATATTCGTTCTCTGGATTGTGGTCTCGGCCCGTTTCGCATTCTCAATCCAAAGAGTTTGGGACGTCCAACAACAAATCCGGGGGTGCTTGGGTTTAATTCGCATAATTTGGGGGATTCAAACAGTTTCCCGCACTGTCCTGCTTGGCTAGCTCTTGATTCTGAAGAAGTTAGGTTAGGTTAAAAAGTGCGCGAAACTCTGTTTGAATCCCCCAAATTATACGAATTAAACCCAAGCATCCGGGGTAAGAACGTTTTGAACAAGTTTCGTTATAAGGTGAGTTATAATGTTAATATTTCTCGTCAATCTGATTTGATGCGTTGGTCCTTCAAAACGTTTCGATCCTCGCCTATACCCTGAGCAACATTTGTTTCGCCCAATACCAATTCAAGTTACAAAGAAATCCTGAATTTTGCAAATTCCTTGTTCACGCGAGTTGTCGGCTCCATCCAACGCAGAGCGGAGAAGTAAGTTTGAAAAATGTGCCGGCGGCCCCCATATGTACTGGATTTAATTTCCCCTAGTTGCACTGGCCACTAGCCGGGAAAGTTCAACCGACGGTCCAGAATGGCAGGAATTCCAACGTCCTCATGAGTACATTTTTACTTTTTCTGAATCCGCCAGTCCACGCAGAAAGAGGCGGCAGTTCACACGGCATGTCTTTTGTGAGCTCCTTCATCTTTACCAGCACTCATACCCTGGAGAGTACGGAGCCATTTTGTACAAAAATTCTGTGGATAATTGCTGAGAAATTTGTCGTTACTAACTTCCTTTTTGCCTGGAGTTTCAACTGGTGTCTCATTTTTTTGGGATTAGGTTGCATCCCTGACCCGCGTGTTCATCTACTCTGATCTGTGGAACTTTCACCATCATTTGAACTCGGCGCCTATCTCTTAATTGAGTTTAAGTTAAGTTAAGTTAGGTTAGTCAGGGGTTTAAACCCAACCTAACCTAATATAATCTAATTAACCTAACCTAACTAAACTCAATTACGAGATGGGCGGTGAGCTCAATTTATGGTGAAAGTTATAAATAGTAATAAATTAATATTATTAATAAATATGGGCTATAAATAGTTATTAAATAGTTATTACTAGCTATAAAAATCAGTAGCAACTGAGTAAAAACCACGGACAGATGAATTGATTAACAGAATAGAGCATAGTCAAAGGCGTTCATGTTGCCCTTGTTAACATAATTTTTAACTAATAATGATCGATGTTCAATTTGACGTTCAATCAGCAAGGGTGAATTGAATTCGCTCAAATTAGGTTGCGACATTTGCTATCCCATAAACCCCTGGCCAAGCCAGAGGTTTAGATTTAAGTTTTACTTGTTTATTTTTATTGGCAATAAATTAAAGTCATCCCCAGAATCAATCAATTTACCCCCCAGATGCCCAGCAATGTTCATTAGGTTAGGTTAGGTTAGTTGGGCATCTGGGGGGCAATTTGATTGATTCTGGGGTGGTCATTAATTGCATGCCATTTTTATTTCGAAGAGCCCAATTTGGACTATGATCGTTTCCATTAAAATAATCCTACAAAGAAATAAATGTTCAAGAGTTGTAGAGCTTCTTGACCCCAAATTCCTGAAGTCTCATCTACGGCGACCGCCGGCCACATCCAATGGTTATAGTTATACAATGAATATCAATTCTTACCACTAACCAATCATGAATTTGTAAAATAGAACCGCACTTTTAAAGCACAAATAATTTTATTTGCAACAGTGACATGTGACTAGTTTTTTAAAACATGAGATATTGACGTCCCTCCCCTCGTACTGTTTCCGGGCAAAGGCCAAAAAAACTTCCTCCAGAGTCGTCTCACTCACAGAATAGTCCTCAATTACTTCTGGATACTCTGCACGAAGATCCTCCATACTCTGGAAGATTTGACCCCAGGAAATCTCCGTATTGGTCACTTGGTACTCCAGGATATTCTGGTGTTTGTCCTTGAGAGTGCAGGGGGAAAACCTCATCTGAATTTCTTCAGAAAGGTTAGTCAGGATGATCTCATCTGCTGAGGTCATTTTGAGTTTAACGACTAGACGAAATCCCTGGGCGTATTTGTTCTTGAGGTGCTGGACACCCCCGAGGCACTGGAACTGCCCATTCACCATAATCCCAAGTCTCGAACAGAGAGCTTCACATTCCTCCATACTACGCAAAGGTCAGAGGTCAAATTTGTTCCAATATGAGCCATTTTGTTTTGTTTTACCTGTGTGAAGTGAGAACAATTGCCTGCCCTGCGTCCCTCACTGATGAAATCACTTTCCAAAACTGACGACGTGCGATTGGATCCACTCCACTCGTCTGCGAAAACAAAATTCTCAAAATAATTCCCGCGAAAAGCAAAATGTTGTTTAACTCACTGGTTCGTCCAAAAGGATAATCGGCGGATCCCCAACCAACGCAATCGCAGCACAAAGTCTAAAACAAGGTCAAGTTGTTATTGCAAAATGGAAAATGGCACCATTTCCCCCATACCTCCTTTTCATTCCACCAGAATACTTTTGGCACTGGACATCCCCAGCCTCCAGTAGTCCCAATTTCTTTAGCCATTTGTCTGCTTCCGCCGAGGGTACTCCCCTGAGGCGACAAAAGAGTTGTAGCATTTCCCTTCCAGTGAGAACTCCTATGATCCCATCAAACTGTGGACAGTAACCAATGAGGGACAAGAACTTGGCCCGGTTGGCTTCCAGCGTCAAGCGATTTCCAAATGCATTCCCAGATGAACGGAACTCATCACCCGTCAACATTCTGAAGGAAGTAGTTTTACCAGCACCATTCACACCTAACTAACACACAAAATATATTCAATTCTAGTTTGAGACGGCAGGAGAATTCTGGTGTTAATTTCCTTATACCAATCCAAAACATTCCCCATGGTGGACTCCAAAGCTCAATCCAGACACAGCAGCAAAGGAACCATAACTCTTGCAGAAATTATCAACAACCAATGCATCCTCACTCACTCGACCTAATCAACAAAAATAGATTCAAAATTTAAAATATAGCGCATGTTTCATTTTATTCTGATCGAACCTGTTGTGACCATTCCAGTCACTCGTCGATTTTCCAGTAGAACATCCTCATCCTCTGGTTTCCGTTCTTGGAAAATGGCTGAATTTGTTTTGAAAATCAGCGCCAGAATTCGTCCAAACAATCCATACTCGGCGACCAGTAGGAGTACTTTGTAGAGGAGACCAATGAGGAAGAGATACAACAAATCTTGACCAATCCCAGGGACACTGCTTCCTCCATCTGTTAGTAGGTATTTACTGTCCAGAATGTAGTTCCAGGTTATATACGGTTGCGACTCAAAACAAGCGACTGGGCCTTCCGTGGTTTTGAAACTTGCGCAGTTGGCTGGAACCAATTAAAAAAGCAGGTTTTGAAATAATTTCAATTTTATGAAATATGGTGCAACTCACGGCAGCACTGACGGAATTCTGGTTGAATATTAATGCTGGGATTGCAGATGATGTTCTTGACAGCCTCTGTAAGAATGTTGCAGCGACTGTTTTTGGTAGCAATTGACGTGAAACGCATCATAGAAACAGAGGCGCCAAAAGTTGGAAAAAGTCTCCCAACGTTACGCACATGCCCAACCTTATCTGCTAATCCGGTTGTCTCCAGCAGATAAACCACAAGCGAAAGGATCATACCTATGAATTGTCCGTTTAAAAATATTTGAAAATTGTCGCGAAAATATTTTTAATGTCGCCATTTTATACCTGTAATAATGTGGATAATGGTAACGAGAGAAAATCCACCTGGAACTGTTGACACAAAACTGCTGCACAAGTATGAAAAGGAAATTGCAGAAAATCCATAAAAGAGGAAAATCAGGAAAATCACACCTAGAGGAATCAATCGGTTTTTGAAAATGTGTTCAAACTTGAAAACATTCCCGACCATTTTTTGAATTGAGTCTTACCGCCGCCATGATAGGCTGTGAAAGCGCCATAATTTTGAAAAATCGGGAAACACGTCACCATAAGACAAATGAGAAGAAACATGACACAAAAATCCCAGAGGAAAGATGAGCCCCAGTAGACAATTGGACTAACGCCGGTCATCATTTGGAGTTGCTTGACCTAGATGCCAAAGGTAATTCTCATTAGCATCTTAACTCATCCATCGACGCATGCGTTACCTTGCATAGTTTTTCCTCTACGGGGAATACAACGAAGGAGGCCGCAAAGTTAGCGAGACCCAGCGGAAGTAAAACTCCGAAAAGAATTGGAATAACCGTGGAAAAAATGGGATTCGGATTGGCAGGTTCCAAAAGCTAAAAAAAAAGACATAAAAATAAATTGCAAATAAATTGCAACCATTTTGATTGGATTTTGGAGCTGAATGATAGTCGCCAATTACAGTTGCCAATCCACTCTGAAGTGGGTGAGATGTCACGTGGATGCTGTGACCTTTCGATCCCTGCATTGACCCCAGGATTGTATTTGACATCAGATTGACACTTAGGGGAGATGCATGGTAGGGGATTGAAGAAAACATGGCAGTGACACTCGAATCGTTTAAGTCTCCGGCCACAATATATCGCTCCCGGAATGCTCCAATGTCTTTCATCCCAATACGCAACAGTTCCTCTGTTAAATTCCCTGTCGCAGACACCGCAGAACTTCCTACGGTTTTTACGTAGGCAGTACCGAGGTTCTGAAATTTTAAAAAACTTGTTTTTGACGACAATAAACAAAAAGTGCACATGTCAGTCACACGTTAGGCGTGCGTACCTGCTCGGAGGCTCTAAAGAGTGTCACTGGATTTTTATACACTGCTAAATCCATTTTGAGCGGTGGCGACGTTGTGGCTGGAGAGAAGCTTGTGTTGCTCAGGAGAATGCAGGCAATCAGGAGAAGGAGTGGCATCAGAAACTACGTGGCATAATTTGAAAATTTGAAACCGGCGCCATCATTTCCCTAAATCCGTCAAATTTTACCTACCTGGCTGATAAAAAGTTTCCGTTTTCTGAAAGTGTAAAGCATCCGCTTCCGAAAAAGACCGTCGAACTGTCGAAAGGTCAATCTTAATCCTGCCACGCGTTCACCGTTGCATAGTCCTATATAGTTTTTGAAATTAGACCCCCCAAGGGTGCCCAATTAATTTCATTCGCTACTTGTAAATAGGTTACCATCGGTTGCCTTGTCTTTGTTTTCAACCGCATTCATCATTTCAGGCTCAAAATTCCTAGTCTTGTCCAGTTCGTCGTGTACATTATCTTCTCCAACCCTACAAAATGAAAAAATTTATTTGAATTATCCCACCAACAACACTTGTGATTTTGTTTATGCGAATTTATTTAACACGTTTATTTACTTGACAAAGATTTCGTCCATGGTGGCCAGGGAGAGTCCCAGAGTAAGAATCCCGAGTTCACCTTTCTGATCCGACAAGGTTGTAAAGAGTCGGGGGAATTCGGCATTCGTGCTTATCTCATTCGGGATTGTGATGGACACTTCGGTAGAATTCGGATTCCGACCAGTTTTGATAAATGCGGTCGGAACGTGGTTCTGAATAATCCGTAGGAGACTCCCAACAATTTCTGAATCTTCCACCGTCATCTTCAACGTGTATCCCGCACCTTGATAAAAATTTGATACAGAATTTTGATGGTTCATCTCAGGAAAATGTTGACAATGGGAAATAATGTGACCTTTACCATAATATTTTTTGAGGAACATGGGACTACCGCAGCATTTTACTTTTCCATCCGCCATGATTGCAATTCGATCCCCAAGCACGTCCGCCTCCTCCATGAAATGAGTCGTCAGAATTATTGTCCTCTCTCCACGCATTTCCTAGTGAAAAGGTCAAAGGCCATTAATGACGTCTAATTTTGAATTAAAAAAAAACTGGTACCAGTAGTAGATCCCAAATGCCCCTCCTTGCTTCTGGGTCCATTCCTGACGTGGGTTCATCCAAAACTACCACTTTGGTCCCACCAATCAACGCTATTCCCAGGGACAATTTCCGTTTCTGTCCCCCTGAAATGGTTCCTGCCAGACTGTCCATCTTTTCGCTCAATTGCAATTTCGTCAGTAGAATCTTCATCTCATTCCTTGCTTGTGATTTGTTGAGTCCTTTCAAACGTCCAAAGAAAATGAGATGTTCCGCCACGGTTAGTTTGTCAAAGAGCATGTTGTGCTGGGGGCAGAGGCCAAGGTTTTTACGGACAGAGTCCATGGAGGTCGTAATGTCAAAACCATTCACAGTCGCAGTCCCACTCGACGGGGAAAACAATCCTGTGAGCATTGAGAGTGTCGTTGTTTTCCCAGCGCCGTTGTGACCAAGGAGAGCCGTGATTTGTCCATCGTACATTTTCAAAGTTCCCACCATGTCAACTGCAACTTTATTCCTTCCAAATTTCTTCTTCAAGTTGTGAATCACGACGCCTGCACGGAGTCCGATTGGTTCTCCTTCAAACCCGCGTCGGTCTTCATTGTCTTGACATTGCACGGATGTGACACGGCTCGTGGGCTCCCGTCGCCATGTTGTGGCCTAGCATGCGGAAATAAATTACACGAAGTTATTATTCTTTTTAGGCGGATTTGCCAAGTTTGCTTTACCGTGAACGGATAGTACCAGGGTTTTCTTATTCCGAATTCACTGGGAATCACATCTTCAAAATAAATTGTTAAGGTGATGTAAATGATCGTATCTAGGATGAGCATGAGGCAACCATAGCCCACGGACAACTCATCAGTAGAACTCACGGGCTCCGCAATGTTACTCCATTTGGAACCCACGGCTGCGCACAAGATAAGAAAAGCCGGTGAGACAAAATCTATAGGAATATGACACTCCATACTCACATTTCCCTTCGAAGCCGCAGATGACCTTCATGACCCAATGGAGGGCCACATTTGGGAGTAAGGCCGAGCCCAATTTCTCACTCAAACTTAGGAATTGGTATTTCGGTTCCATTGTTTGGACGGGAACGTAATAAGTGACTAGCCATAAAACGATTCCTACCGTCGTGCCCATCGTCGCTGAAAGAAAAGGAGAAATGTTAAAAAGTTTAAAATTTATGCCGTGACGTGAGATTATGCCGCCTACGTCGTCGAAAGAATGTTGAGATGAGGAAACAGAAGGACGTCGCTGCCATCGAGTAAAGGAAGAGAACAAACCACCATAAACTGGGGTCACTGTAGACCATCACCGCGCCTTTCTCCGGGTCAAAGGGTATAAAGAAGAGAAGAGTGACAATGGTGATGCTAAGGCTCAAGATTAGTAGGGAATTGAGCATCCATCCCAGCCAATGCATCCAATTGGGCAATCCCATCATCTTCATCAGTTCCTATGGAAGGAAAAACGAGAGTTCGTGAATCCGGAACTTACCAAAGGAAACACCCGAACCGAAGATTTTGATTTGACTTTTGTCTTACCTTGATTCCCGTTTCCTTTTCCGACACTACGTTGCGAATGATTGAGGGCACAATGAAAATGAATCCAAGAACCATCAGTTGGGGGAGAACAATAAAATAAATCATTTTAAAATCGATGGATTGCGTGTAAGGAGGGTAAGGGAAAGCTTGAGTATTCATCTGTAAAACAATAAATGCATGTTGACAACCATTTACCTAATTTCGTTGATTTAATTGTCTTACCGTCTGAATTGGTTCTTTTCCCGTGAGAATCTCAATGAGCGTCTTGTCAATCGCAATTTGGAGTCCCGTAAAACCCACGGTTTTATAATTCTCCACATTTCCTGGAAAACAATTAAGGATTGATGCTGGGAATGAATTAAAATGAGCCATTCATAATTAATGAAGTACCTAGACTTGGTCCCGGGAATTGAAACTGCGGAAATAGTTGGTTAGTCATGGACAACTCGTGTATATCCACCAGTCTGATTTTGTAGGAGATTTGATAGCCTGGGGGGAAAGCGTCAGAGATCAGATCCTCCGGGAAAACAACCACCGTCTTGATCTTGACTTCATCCCATTCATAGCTTCCTGACCCCGAGTTGTTGATTTTCATTTCCGCCATGAAGATCTCAATTTCAGCTTCCGTTGAAAATCCTTTCAGATCTGAGTCATAAAAGAACAAAAAAAATCTGCCAATTTGACCTCGAGGTCGACCAAGATCACCTATTTCATTCGTCATAAAAGTAGACTATCGATTAGTCCCACTTTTGTACACAAAAAGCCGCATCGTTAATTCATAACGCCAGAACTGAAGGAGGAAATCAATAAAATTCACACGAAAAAATAGAATGGAAGGTCCTACATTTTCTATCTTCAACATTTAAAGCCCATTGAAGTTTTCCTGATTGCTTACCAAACGTAGCTTTGGGTAGACGCCCTTTGACCTTTTCCATGAGTCCAGACGTTAGTGGATTGTTGGGTATAAATGCCAGGATGCATCCTGCACGCGTGTCAAAACGTGACCCGGATAGTACAAATGCCGCCCGCGACAATGCCATCTCGAGAACAAAGCGCAATTCATATTACAATGATCACAAAATTAAGGAAACGTCAACTAGTTACTTCTTCAGTGACGACGTCGTATGTTGTATTCTGGTTCAAGTCCACTGAGATCCCCCCGGGGGCAAATGTTCGCATGTAGGCGATGAGCATGGCCAGTAGCGTCGGTAGGATGACCTCAAGTGCCGTCACAATGTAATGCCTCTGCCGGAACAATAAATTCTTCCATAGCAGTAATGAAATCCGCTCCAGCACCATTTTCGCTTTTTGGGCAGGGCTCAAATTCCCTTCCTCTGCGTCACTGCCACAGTCGTCGTCTTCCGACGTTGACCCACCGCCGCGGTCACCAGTAGATCTTGGGAATTGACGCAATTCCACCCCTCCGTCCTGATCAGCTGTCTGGTAATTGTTGAGTGAATTGTTATTGTTCCGGGTTGGCTTGGAAGAATGTCTCCGACGTTTCCGCTTCCCTCTCTCTCCTCTTTCTGCCGAGGAGAGGAGCGGTTTTGTTACGCTTTTCTCACACCAATGCATCCCTTCCTTCCTTCTTTGAAAAGAAAGGGAAAACTCCCCCGGACGCGGACGCCTTGATGACTCACTTGCAGAGTTCCGACAATGAATTTGGCAAGGAATTTGCACACTCCAACATTTGCAAATTTCCTTCGCGGATGGAATGGGTAGCGTGCGTCATGAAAATCAGAACTTGGTTCTTGACTTTTCACAATCAACCCTTGTTTATTCCAAAACAACGTTGGGATTAACTAGGCGTCCTAAACAGGACAACGCGTTTGAATTCCAAAGAATTCAGAATAATAAACTTTGACCTCTAAATGGCCTCTGCGGTTAAATCCGGACTGACTGAAAGCACTGATTGCAACTTAACAGTTAAAGTTAACTTGTTAGGTTGTCAATTAGAAAACAGTTCTGAACTGGTTCAGTCGGATGATAATCCAACAATGACCGAACATCCCCCTGCTTCTTATGCCTTAACTTTATTTACCTAACTTTGGATTTCAGAGTAGAAAACTTTCCTTTTGTAATTCGCATAACATAGAAATCTGTTGAGAATACATTTTTTGCGAGTGTGTGAGTTCCACCCACTTTCCTCCTGCTGTACCATAACTAACTGCTCCCTTGCAGAAACTCTCACTTTCTCAAGGCGTCCCCACGAGATCATTTCTTGTCATTCTTGTGCGTTATAGGTTGAGAACGGGATTGGGAATCCACAAAAACTCCCGTTCTCCTCATCCGCATCATCCTAAAGGGCCTTTCAACTCCTTTGCACTGCTCCCTTGGATAAAGACAGAAATGACACTTGACTATAATTGAGTATTCATACGGGAAACAACCGGAACTTCCAAGTAATAGAGGGAACCATCGATGTCCCTCCCCAAAGTCATTGGGCAAGACAAGTTGAAACATCTCTGGAGAAGAATGAACAAGCGGTTAACACAATTCATAAACATGGCTTTATTAACATATGGAGACATATGGCGGTAAAATACTTACGTTGTTGCTCCTCGGCATCCTCAGCTGGCACTTCTGATGAGATGACAACTTGCTCTTCGGCGCAGTTGTCAATTATCCCAAACCCTTAGTCGCAGTCCATGACCTCCCCGAACGACGTCGCTGGAAATTAGCGTAGCCTCTACCTCCAGCGACAACTTCATTCTGGACCAGCGGACATGCCCTCTAGTGCCGGACGAGGAGTCGCATGCTCTGAAACCGTTCTCCACAGTAGCAGATGAATCGGGTCTCACGCAGTTCTACTGCCCGGGTATGCATGAACTGGTCCTTTCTCACGCTCTTCGTAAACCTGGAACGTCATTACTAGGTTAGTAACTCAATTAAAAAATTGCCGGAAAATGACTATGTTCAAACTTGCATCATGTTGCAAACTGAACAGGCATGTGGTGTATTTCTGATGTGCGGCATCATGTGGGTTCGTAATGCAACGTCCCCTGCAAAAGTCCTGCCACAGGTGGGGCAGAGGTGAGCCCTCGGTTCTGAGTGAGTTCTAAACAAAGGATCAAGAGTCAAATAGGTACAAGGTCAATGATTGCAGTAGGTTAATTTTCGGCCTTACTTGGTATGCATATTGAATTGAGTAGAAGTCTTGAAGGACTTCTCGCAGGCCTCCCACGTCCACTTGAACGGGCGCGTATTTGTATGGATCCGCTCGTGGGCCTTCCGATTGGACTCCTGATTAAACGATTTGACTTACTTAGTGCCCGTGTGTAGTCGACCGTGTGTCTTCAGTGTCATTCAAAGTCGTCCACAGTCCTGGACTTCACATTTGTACTTGGGAGCCTCGTGGGTATTCATGTGAGTGTGGAGAGTTGACCTGCCCAGGAGGGGTCAACGGGAGAACATTAAAAGGAAATGTAAATATAGGAATGCAGTTTTTGTTTTGTTTTGTGAAACTTACGAGGCTTTGAAACGCTGGTGACAGAGGTCACACTTGTAATTTTTCTGCGTTGAATGAGTGAGGAGATGATCCTTTAAGGCGGGTATGCGTGAACCCCTTCTGACAAATGCCGCAGATGACATTTTTGTCCATCTCTGGTGCAGGCGCTCGACGTAATACTTGAGAGACTTTGGATTAAGTGAACGAAATGCATGAACGAAATATTACAGACAGAGGAAAAGAGCAGTCGTATCTCTTTCCCGACATGACCTTCTAAGCGACGGTTTTTGGGGCGACCGCGTTTGCGCTTAGCCTTGCTTCTTGCAGTCGTCCTCGAAATCGCTCTCATTGTCCAACAAATCATCATTGCATTGTCTGATCCCGATCACAGGTTCGGTTCCCGGAAGGTTGGTCTGAAATCACCCTTGTGTCATGGAAAATGTTGGGTATCCTGGTATCCAGGAAACTAGAAAATTTTGGAAATTTTGTAGGAAATTTTGAAATTTTATGCTAAAATTGGTCAAAACAGCCGTTTTTAGGCACTTTTGGCCAATTCTGGGCTAAAAATGTCTAGGAAATTCAGGTCTGGATACTATAGTCCGTTCGCTTAGTTTATCCAAAAATTCTGCTTTTCCGCGCGCCCACAAGCCCTGCCCACCGTAGAAGACAAATTTCAGAACTGGAGAAGAGCCATGTTGAAAG
>JAQIWD010000695.1:0-17880 GCA_034694825.1 Anurida granaria
AAAAGAGATGGTGAGTGATGGTCAAATGTGAAATTAATTGATTGGGGAACGTATAATTTTTCTTCAGATTCGGCCTTGTATGATTCCTTGAAATCGGCAGAACCGGCCTAGATTGGTTATCCGGGCTCAAGCGTCTCGTTGATAATAAGGGCCAAAGAGCGTCCTGCCATCCGATGTCGTCCGATGCTTATTCCCTTAGAAAACGACTGCGCCCGACCTGCAACAGTGAGCTCTCCTTACTTTACCTACAAAATGAGGACTGGAAGACGACGATGTTGCTGAGCCGACTGTCTCCCAACAAAAGACTGCGTGTCATCAATCCGCATCAAGATAAATAATTGCGGAACGGAAAAAGGGGATTTAGGTGTAGTGCAAATGCAAGTGTTGTTTGTTAGCGTTTGAAAGGACGCCGTCAATTTATGGGCCTGGATTTGTACACAACTCAAGTTCAAGCCAGTTCTATGAGGTCATAACCGATCATTAATCATTAAAATTGTATGTTAAATTGATTTCAAATCGAAGCGACTATTTTTAATCGAAAAGTACCTTAATCATTTGGAGTTATTAACCAAGTGAAAAAAGCGACGCGGAGTTTGCTAATTCCAATTCTGATAATCCGAATGGCTTACCCGTTAATCCTCACACAAGCTTCAGAAATGGTGATTAGGATAAACCCATGAACTTTTCGCGTGACTTGGGTACAAAACCAGCGTCATGTTAAATGGCGTGTCCTTTCCCCTTGCTTTCCAGATGTCGCTGCGCCATCAAATGTTCCTACGTTCAAAATTAAGCTATCCCCCACCATAATTTATGAGCAACTCTGTCTTTGGTAGATGCGTAGACGGAAGAAATAAATGTTTATTCAGGATAATTGAACTCATCTTATTGCGCTTGCAGATTTAAAAAACAGATTTTTATTTATCCGTTTCAATTAAACCTAGGGGAGAACAAAGGTCAAGATTGACATGCATTTTACTACTAACCTACTTCCAGCATCGATTGGAATTAAATCTTTTCCAGAAGCCATTGCTTGCTAACGGTATTGTCGCAGTTTCCAACTCCAACTCGCTGTCCAACACTATAAAATTACCAAATACGCATAAGGTGTTATAAATTGAGTTTTTGATGATTGTCAGTGCAGTGTCAGGTTCGAATCCAAAGTGGTTAACTTTTTATAAATCCAATGAACTCTTCTTTTGTTCTTCGTTATAATTGCTTCCTAATGCTCTTCAAAATGAATGCCGTTTAACAGTGGAAGGAACGCGTCGGATAATAGATAATGAAAGCAAGTAAGTATAATCGTACCGGAAGGCAAGATTAGGAAGTTAGTAGCTCATACCTCAAATTTTGCAAGCATTTTGTCGTGTCGTAGTTCAGAAGTTCCACATAGCCACCCTGTACAGGAATGACTCTCCACTGATGAATGGCTTTTCCAAATCCAATTGAATTGTACCAGTGACTTTCCTATTCGGAAAGCATCAATTTCAATTGTCATTAAACATTAGCTCTTTCTTGGCAAGCAAGATGCAAGAATGCTTCCGCAGGTCAAGAATGTAACTTACAACCTGTGAAACTTTTATTTTATCGGAACCCATTCCCAATTTACATGTTTCATCTGAAGTTGGCTGCAATTCAATTAATGACAACTCTGCAACGGCAAAAAACAAAATAAGGATAAAATCATTGCAGCATTTTAACATCGTGATGTCAACTGTTTAATTGCTTAATCATTACTTGGGTCAACAGTCACAAGTCTCCATTTCTGTGTAGCTGCATCTCGGTAATAGTCCGTGACAACATCACTTTCCGCATTTGCCTTTTTCACCCCAATTGCCGTCAGATACTGCAAATTGAAAAAAGACTCAATTATTCTGTGAAATTCGGAATTGTTGCTTTTATTTCAGAACATTTCAACGTTCTTACCAGCCGCGGGTCTCCCATATTTTTGATTTTATAAACTTTATTATTCGTTAATTCTAATACGTTAGACAGTGCTCCAGGGACAAGAAGGAGTGATAGGGTCAAGATCCGGATGGAAATCATCGTTAATTCTTACAAGTCAAAAATCTGTGTCTAAAATCCAAAATAAGGGTTAAGGTGATCCATCAAGATGAGGTTTATATAACCTCTCAGGTCATGACGAAATTGTTAAATTAACATCAAGCCCATTAACATTAACGTAATTACTGGACAGAGGAGAAAAGTCATTAACTGGTGATGAAGATGATTCATTAATTAATTACAAGTCTACTTAAGGAAGATTAGATTAATGTAACTCATTTCTGTGCACACCGAGCTAAGAGGGCACTAATAATTTCAGGGTTAAAATGGACCATTTTTCTCATGACGACCACGAAATTATGGAACATCAACAAACTTTGCAGGTAAACAAAAAACTTGCATTTTAACCTTTCATGCACGGGGCATTACGCGTCGAGGAGTGGGCGTGCCAGGAAGACCAAAAATTAAATTCTCTGGACATCAGACGCAACTTTCAAGGAAGAAGGATGTCCACGCCTGCGCCGGCGTCAGCGTCTCCTTCTGTCCAATCACAACCGGCGTTGCCCCCACAGGAGCCGATCGAGGCAAAACGGACTCAGCAATTTTTGAATCGGATCCACCATCCTGCACGTGCTCACGCACCATTTTTCGCACAATTGGCCACATTGGTACCATAAAACTAAATGCTACTTTGCACGGATTCCTGAAAACTTTACCAACGATTTCGTTTTGTAGATCACTTGCCTGAGCGTCCTCATCATTTGTATCCTTGCCCATTGGGATGACTCCCAGTGGAATGCAGAATTACGAAAGAACAATATGACTTTGTACAAGAAAATGTCAAGCAAACTTGAAAGTATTTCTAGTTCGAGCCCAAGCCACTGCTAATTACTTGCAAGGTGTGAAAGGTCATTGAATCCTCACTGTGTTCCATTGATTTCACAGAAAAAAACGAGACCGTGAAGCCAGAAGCACTCTTCCGGGAGAGGAAAGAATTTGTGGATTCAATGTTAAGCCAAGCCTACGTCATCCTCGCCACTTTGTGTCACATGGTGAATTACTGGATTTGTACAGGGGAGAACTACAGGATCCAATTTGTACGAGTTTGCAAATTCTCAAGGCATAGTCTGATTTGGTTTTAATATTGAGGATGTTTAGGGGAGACTTTTGAACTTTGGTTTAATCGTGATCTACACCGCAAGTCTCCTTCTGATTCTTCATGCGACGCTTGAAATCAACCATGATTATTACAATGACCTGAAAGACGTTGCGAATTTTCGAAGATGCAGAATTGGAGCAAGTAGGGAGACGAAGAAGATTCCTGGGATGCTGGACTTAACAGGAAAACAGAATCGACTCCTCTGTCACCGTTATGACCTCAGGTTTACTGCCATCGTAAGCTCCCAGTTGATTTCAAATGAATTTTCTTTCTTTTTCGAGGGGCGTGTTCTAAGAATTACTTTTGTTTTCAGGGGTTGAGTGTGTTCAGTACTTGCATCATGCTTGGGATTCTACTTTTTGCGAGAGACGACAACATGGACAAAATTGAAGACATGGGTGATTTCTTCGATGACAACGATTACGACAGTCGGATTCACATTGTTGGGGAGGACGAAAAATCGGAAGATGCTAGCATGGTCGATCCTGCCAAATCAGGTTAAAAATTATCTCATAACGTCGTTGAGGAATAAATCAAAGTAAATTATTACACGGATTATTTACCTGTGTTGATTCGTACTTTTAATAAATCGCGTTGGTAACTGCACTAAACTGAAAACCACTTAACTTTAAATGTGGACCACTGAATTTAACTGCTTAAGCTAGATAGAATAGGGGAAAATTTTCATAATTCTTTTGACGACTCGGATAAATTTGCATCTGATTCTCCGCGAAGTTTAATCACGATACGTTAAGCTATTCCCTCTTGCTCATGATCGTCAATGATTTCTTTGCCGTTTTCCATGTTTTTCAAATGCTTTTTCACACTGAATTGATGTCTCCAAATTTACAAATTTCTTTAACCACAGCTTGCTTTTCAGGATTAACTTTCCATTTCGATTAGACGTTGAGATGATATAGAGATGATGTGATGAGAATAAATTTTTTGGACATGATATTATTCTTGTTTCATAAGATAAACAGAGCAAAAGACAAGATACAAAGAGAAGTGCGAAATATTTTTCCTATAAAAAAAAATGGGAAACGGACTTCAGGTGAAAATATATCATATAACGTCGTTGAGGAATAAATCAAGGTTCTTGTGCAGCGATTTGAAAGTTAAGTTAGCCGTAGAGTAGAATAAAATAGCCTCTTAAATTGGGTTGGAGTTTTGTAAGCTGAGGGTTTTCAGTGTTGATGGAAATAAGTTAAAATAAATAATAAAATCCATTTTTGGGATTGTGTACGATTGATTTTGCGGATGCTAACTGTCGTTATCCTAGAGTGTGGTTTTATTTTCGTGATTCAGGAATTACAAGACACGCATTTCAGTGTTTAAATTAAATAAATGAAAGGAAGGATCTTTTTTTCAGAAATTTTTTAAACTTAAATTAAATTAAATTTAAAAAATTGAAGTTATAAGTTAAACATTTCTCCAAAATCTTTCCACGTAGGAAGAAAACTAACTAAACTGCGACTAACTGTCATTGTGATATTTCCGTGTTCGAATCCTGAGAATGAACAAGCAAGACGGAACAATAAAGGAGCGAAACATTGGGCATGAAAATTTATGTCTTACCACATTTCATATTCACCAAATGAGAATTTGAAGACTTTAAAATGACACAAACAGTAAAATTTGATGATTTTCACCACTTGTCCTCGTTCAACTTACTGAATTTCAGTGAGCATAAATATGACACGATGGAAATAGTAGGTAATAAAAGTGAAAGTTGAACGACTGCGACTGCTGCATAAACAATGCTGAGGAAAAAGAAAGTCGGATGCAAGCTGAAATGATGCAAAATGAGGTTTAAAATTCTGAACGCAGCGTCGTTGAGGAATCAAGGTCATCAATTCCTTCTGCAACTTTTTTTAAAGTTAATTTACTAGCAAAGTTAAGTTAAGGATCTTTTATTTTACTCCGAATTTAGAAGTCCCGTATGGAAAGGCGAATGAAGTTGACTTAACAATGTAGAAAATAATTTAAGTAAAATAATTAAAATAATTTAATAATTAGCCTTTCGCGTCCTCAAAATTGTGAAATTCATCTGAAGTCGCATGATTGAATAATGAATAAACTAAGAGTTGAAAAACTTAAAACTTAAAAAAAAAGTTGGCTTGTGAGCTGTGAACCCAGGAGAGTCCCTGTAGGTGCCAGGGACTAACACCATTCGGCCAAACTACCGTATTAAGGTTCGCATAAGAACAAATCTGGAGGTGAGTTAAGAATGAAAAACCAAACCTTGATATAGGAAAGGAGCGTTGACGCTGTTTTGGAGATGAAAGTGGATAGAAACGATAGAAACACATAACAGGACATTAATACCGTATGAATTTACGACGGAAGTTTCAGAAATCAATTTTCAACTCATGCGTTTTGCAAATGGTTTCAGTTTAATTAAAGGTGAAAATTCACAATTATTCTGTATAACCACGAGAATCAAGCAAGTCCGGTATTTCCCCCACATTAATCTGATATTTCATTTATTCAAAGAATAAAATAAGGTAGGCTTAATAATTAAGTATTATTAGAATCTATATTGAGTTATAGTTTTACGAGTCCCGAGCTAAAAAGGAAGTAGAAGCGAATTCTTTGAAACTCAAAATGTATGTCATGCACATGTGTATTAACGAATTATATAAAAAAAAATAAATAAGTTGACCTCTGAGCTGTGAACTCAGGAGAGTTTTGATAAAAATCGAGACTACACCATTCGGCCAAACCACACTTAACGGTTTTAAAGCACAAATCTCGATGGAAATCAGAACGACGCTAATAAGTCCAAGTCTAAACGCCGAATAAATAAATTCCAATTCTCATTCAACCCAGCTTGTGCGTTAAAGGCTGTTTTCAATTAATTCGCATCCTTTTAAACTGCGAAACGCGAAAGATATAAGATTCTATATAAATTTACTAAATTATTTGCCAACTTTCTGGTCACAGTCTGAGTAACATCGAAGGAGAGATGCAAAGTCAGTAAAGTTGAAAGAAGGGAATGTAGGCAACCAACTGAAAAATAAAAGCAAATAAAATTAGTATATAAATTCCAGGACTGTCGTTGCCCAACGCTTCATTTACTTACTGGATTTCGGTGAGTCGGATATGCCATGGAAGAAACCCAAGGGTTGATGCACTGGATCCGAAAATGATAAGGAGGTTAGGCTCCAGTGACACGTCCAGGGCTCCATTGATCATTGCATCTGTGATCCCTTTATCTACCTTCTTACCCTTGACCTCAGCTTCGCTTTTCTCTGATTCTTCTTCCATGATTTGATAATTATTTCGGAATAATTCAGCACTTTCATTCACTCCAGAAAGCTGCTTTACAACATCAACAATTCCATCCTTTCCGTCCTCAGGTGAGAATACAATAATATGGAGTAGGTTCTTTGTGTCCAGTTTTTCCACACCTGAAAATTGAAATGGTTTTAATTTATAGAAGCATTATCCGTGGGCAGGGAGGAAAAGGAAAATAATTACCCTGAAGATCCTTTGAATCCTTGCAGACATTGTGGAATTTAATATTGAGTTTGGAAAAACGTTTCCCCCTATCCAACTTTCCAATTGCTTTCTCCAATAAAATTTCAAGTTCCGTAGGATTATCCCGTATTTGACCTTCGGAAATAAGAAAAAAATGCTTTCAATATATATTCGAGTTGAGTCAAATTTCCGTACAATGTCATACAATTATACACTGAATTTACCTTCAGTGTCGTATAAACTGACAACGGAAGTGCCCGAGGCCCAACTCCAACTGATGAGTTTCGCCAGTGCTTTTACATTGTTAGTTTGGTTAATAGAAGTTTCATTTGAATTTATACAATAGGCGATATGCCTAGGGATTTTCTTCAATTCCTTTACAAAGGATTGAATTTCCGTGTATTCATCACCGGTCGATATTAAATGATTTAATATTGTTCTCCAGCTCTGTTGAAAGTACTGAATGAATAAAGTATGGAGGTGGAAAATCGTGTGTATTAGAAACAGAACCGTCGAGTAAGGTTGAAGTAGTCCAAGGGCGTCCATGATGATAACCAGCAAAGGCTCTGGTACTGGTCACTGGTCGACTGAGATGGTGGCATCATTACCTTTATTTGTTTTATATCCCACCAGGCAAGCTTAGTTTGGTGTTGGTTTCTTAGACGTCAGTTCTAAAAAATTCACTTGCCGACGTAATTAGGCGGAGTGGTAATGTAAGATATGATTTTTGATGTGGGATTACGTAAATCCCGACGGATGATGGTTAAAGGGATAAAATATTACTGGAAATAATGACACACTTCCTTCATTTCCCTTCAATTTTTTTTGCAAAGTTGCCTTTACACGTTCTTGAGAAACCATAAACCTGCAATAACCGTGGGATTGGATTTTTCCAGTTTTTATCCTCCTAATGCTAGTATTTGGATTTATGTGATACAACCATACGTTTGATGCTCATAAATCTACAAACAAATTAATGGTTGGAACGATTCATAAAATTTTGGAAGAGAGCACCTGGGATTATTTGACTGGCTAAATCCGGAATAATTGGGGTGGATACCATAGACGACACGTGATCAAAAAAAGTGGAGGTTACAAAAAGCGATGAATGTCCATGGAGCTAGCATTAAATGCACATTTCATTATAGCTTGGATGCTACCCAGAGACGAGACGAAACTAGGCGGAGCCTATAACTTGTTTTGCTCAACATGAGTTAATTTTCATGACGAGTTTTCCCATGGAATTAGACAAATTACTACTTATTTTTATATCAAGAGGAAACTGGACTAATAATTAAATTCACCATGTAGGTAAGTGCAGCCATGGGATGGGAACGTGACGCAAAGGACATGTGAAAAACAAAAGGTCATTTAGAGCATGACGCATCAATGGCTTGGAATTTAAGAAATAGTGACAACGAATTTTGAAGAAAGGTAACGGTTTGTTTGCCTAGGATTTAAACAATAATAATTGCAATTTTAAACTGTTTCTTATTTCAACAAGAATCATACAAGGTATAAAAACGGTCAAAAAATACACCTGGCAAAGACTTTGTCAGTGATGAGGTGTCAATTAAAATGGTAGTCTGTGTAAATCAATACCTTTACGGGGTTTAAGTAGGATAGTTTCAATACTTATGACAATTCAATTACTTGTGTTTACGCAAAGCTTATTCTTAAAGTTCCCATTTATGAAGGCACATTTAGAAAGTTCAGGCAAATTAGTGAGCAGACTGATTTAGGAAGTTTAGTTAGTTAACCTAACCCTTAAAATTACAACAATGAACACGAGAAATTGGCTGGCAGCAAATTATTTCTGATGACGTAATGAAAGTGCATGTCCCAACAAAAGTAAGGTAAATACTTAATAAGTGGATCCCCTAATCTAAAGACTTAATTAGAGATGCAATATTTTCCTCATCCAACTTTAGTTTCTCCAAATTGCAGTTCAGGAATCGGCGACACTTCCCAGCACCACAATTACACGGAATAAGCTCATCTGAAGTAAATTGATAGTCGTAGGTTAATTCTTCACCCATAAGAATATTCCGAAAGGCAGAAATTAGAACACGATTCTTCCCAAGTATCTCCACTTGATCTGCTGAGCAATTTGGCTGGAACAAAAATGATTGCAACTAAATATTCAGTGGTTAGGTTAGGGTGAAATGTCAAATTATGTTGTAAAGATTCTTACATCACAGGAGTTGTTGATGAATTTTGAGCAATTACCGACAACTGTGGCATCAATTATGATTTTTCCTACTTTCATAATATAGTGGTCCAGCTTGTTGGCGTCGTAGTAATGTTGCCGTCGGAGAGCACACGTGCGGGTGATTATCTAAGGGTAGAAGTTTGTGAAAGGCAAAAACAAGAAAGTTTTCCAGCACAAAAAAGTGATACGACAATAAAATGTAATCTAAATGTAATTAATCAAGTCTTAAAGTGAGCTTAGCATTTTTCATCTTAGCTGTGGGTCTTTCCTCACTGGCTTACTGGGCACGTTAAACAATTTAGGGTATGTCTGTCAAGGTAGTGAAATAAACATTATATTTTCTTACCTCTCCAGTGTATTCAATGATTATTTCTCCCTTGGCTATAAAACCACCACTGAACAGTCCCCTCCCATGAATTTTTGAACTTAGGACACTCAAATGGCGTTCCCCTAAATTGGTCCCCAGATTTAGTTCCAGTGATTTACTTCCAACGGTAAGAAAACTGGAACAGAAGAAGCAACAATGTAAATGTATTGACACTTTGACCTAGAGTCATCTAGTAGTTTCCAGCCTTGCTTCATTTCAATAATTTTACCTATTATTGCCTGGGTGTTCTGTACGATCACCATCAAAGGTCCCATGTTTCTGCCGGAGGTGCTCACGGAGCAAGTCAATTTCCTTGAAACTTCGGTAACATTTAGAACACGCATACCAGAGTGGTGGGGGTGTCGGCGGAACAGGTTTCTCAAAGGAATGTTCTTTCGAACTTGATGGCTCACTGGGTTGACGTGTCGGCTGCAAATACATTTCTTCGTCTTCCTAAAACCAAGAGACCATACCATGTTAGTTTATCATGCATGAAGAGAGATAAATCATCATCACAAATGTTAAAAATGAACTTACAAATTCGCCGGATTCGAGTTCCTCAATTTCTTCATCCAGCATTTGAGTGTTAGACGAGGTGGTACTCATTCTTGGATTCTTAGCAATTTATTCTACCGCAGAAGATAATGATTAAGTGGCTGGCAGCTGTTCCTTCTGCTCTGTGGTTGATGATGACGGGACACCTTTCACCTACGTCTAAACCCAAAGCATACAATTAAAAAAAACAATTAATTTTAATTTGCTGACCACAAAACAAACAAAACAAGTAACTTTTAATTTGCTTTCTATTTTCCTTTTTACGCGGTAAATTTTTTTAAATTATACCGCGCTCACCTGGAATGAAAACACGAATGAAAACATAGGGTGTGGCGGTAATTTTCCGCACCAAGCGCGCGCCCAAAAAATAAATGCTCGTGACCCACACAAATGTGCCTTACACCAAAAATTTAATTTCGCAAAAATATCAGACGTTTTCAGTCACAGAGCACACAGATGGAGACATTTGAGTATAACTACCCGGGTCGCTTTGTTCTTGTCAATCGACGACAAAGGCCCACCACCGAATTTTGTCAAAGTTAGAATTTTACTTTTAATTGGGTGGAATAAATTCTACAAAATGTTGAATGAATAGATAGCGTAAACAACGCTTGGGTCACAATTGTTGAAAGACTTATTTAACAAAATATGTTTATTAATAATTGACAGAAAGAAGTAACTGAGGCAATAATGAACGGCGCGTAACCAGGTTACATAGTTCGTAAAAAGAAAGAGATCTCCAGCGTCCTTGGTCGCCGCGCTATGTGTCACGTTGTAGCAATTCGCGCATGCCATCCAGAATTCTGTTGCTTTAACTTGTTGATTTTTTTGTGAAATTGGAAATGTGTTTTAAATACGCCACCTTTCCCGCTGTTTTTTGTCTCATCTGACACGGGCATTCTGTATTTCATTAAAAAAAATGCTGGCTTCTCGTAAACTTTACAATTTTAGAAAGGAATACTATTGAAATTTAACCACCGTTGCTCGCATTTGATTCAAATATTGTGTACAATTGTTCCACCCAGTTATTCTGCAAAGCGTGAGGAACAAAGTTAATTTATGCCCATCTATTGATTGAGGTGGTTGGTGTGAATGACTTTCTGTCCCACCACCACACACGTGCTTTGCTTTAGGAGAAAGTGAAAGTTGTTTTCAGTTTTATTCTTTCGAATTTCGAATTCCACCTGTTTTCTAATTTAATTGTTGAAAAGACAAAATGTCGTTCAAGAGAACGTCCGTAGCTCCTTTCAGCAGGAAGTCTGCACCTCTCTCATCAGATGCATTGTATTGGCGGAAATTAAGCGTAAGTAACTCAATTTCTACTGAATAGGTGAACTCTCGAACTGGAAGTGGAGTGAAATCTTGATAGATATGATACATGCTTGACCTTACTCCATTCTTGTATTTTCTATAGGCCCCGATCCTCCTGAAGGAAGTTAACTTAATAGATCATATTGACATTAGTCCAATTGAGCCACATTTTATGGCCGTCACATGTTCATCTCGCGTATGTTCTGTTGCTCTTAACTCATATCTCACTGTTGATGGATTAAGAGGTGACTAACTAATAAACAATACTACTCAAATACTCTCAGGTGCAACTTTACCATCCAATCACACGCATGATACACAAGAATTATAACCGATTCAAGGAAGCTGCGTTTGGGGGTGTATTTAGGAAGGATGGCAGATTGTTATTAGCCGGAAGCGAAGAGGCAGCGATAAAACTGTTTGACGTTTCCTCAAAGGTTATGTTACGCGTATTCAAAGGACATCAAAGGTAGATAAACTCTAGTTTGCGGATCGGATAGCAAGTTAACGAGTGTCTAACTTTCTGATTCATTTTGTAGAGCTGTCCATCGGTGCCAGTTTCTTCAGACGGATAACCAAATAGTTAGTTTTTCTGATGACAAAATTGTGGGTCACTGGGACATGCCTAGCGAAGTAATGCTTCATCGTTTTGAAGGCCATACGGTAAGACTAGTTTTCTAAGGATGCCCAATAATGCAGTGTCCGAATTTAATTTACTTATTCATTTCTTCGTCTACAGGATTACGTAAGATGTGGGGCCACAGTTGATTCCGACCCGAACCTCATAATTTCGGGGTCATACGATCATACCGTTCGAGTCTGGGATAAACGGGAGAAAAAGGAATTATTCAACATTGATCACGGATCACCTGTCGAAGCTGTACTTCCGTCTCCAAATGGATCTTTGTTATTCACAGCCGGTAAGTTAGGTTTTATCTTCTTTTTGGTTTTGTGCTCACCTTATTTTTGTTTAAACTTTCTAGGTGGTACCGAAATACGTGTTTGGGATTGTCTTGCCGGTGGAAGACTCCTTTCCAAGATTTCTCAGCATCATAAAACCATTACTTGTCTTGAGTTTGCATCGAATTATAAACGCCTCGCATCTGCCTCTCTGGATCGACACGTCAAAATTTATGAGATGTCCAACTTTGAAGTGATCCAAACAATTGATTATTCCTCGCCGATTTTGAGCTTAGGAATCTCGGTAAGCTTTGTTATCCAGGAGAATTTTTAGTCAAGGCAAAACAAAAATGTCGGGGACGCTCATACAGTCATGCTGTCCTCTTTTTCTTTTTTTTTTAGCCCGGTGATAAAACCCTTGCAGTTGGAATGAGCGATGGGATAATTGCAATTTCTCGAATGGAAGAGGAAGAAAAGGAAGCATTAGAGGAGAAGGAAAAGGAAGTTGCAATTGCAAAAAGAAAGAAATCAAAAATATTCTCGGATTTCGTACTCACCGATTTTGGAATTTCGGAAGAAGGAACTACAAGTAAGTTGGCTGGCACATCGCTACTGTCGTGGAACAGTTATTGCCTTAAAAGTTCATGTTTTCTCTTTCATTTGAATTTACAGAAGACTTGAAATATGACCACTACCTCCGTAAATTTCGTTACTCCAAAGCCTTGGATTGTGTCATGAGTGATTTATTTTGCTATCGGTTCCCTGGGACGACAGTAGCCTTATTCCAAGAATTGATCAGGTAAATGCTCCTCCTCTTATTTAGATGTTCGTCTTTTACTGGGTTGCCTGTTCCACCATTCAATCTTGTTCTGAATTTTGCTTTTAGACGTGACGGCCTCAAAACTGCATTGGCTGGGCGGAAAGGGAAGCCGCTGGTACGAATAATTCGATTTCTAATTCGCCACTTACGGCGCCCGAGGTTTATGCGTATACTGATGCAAGTGGCAAACGAACTCGTTGGTAAGATTTATTTTCTTACAACTATTCTCTTCACTTGACGTGACGCTTTCCATTTGTTGCAGATCTCTATGTAGTAAAAATAGGAGAGGACAAAACAGTTGATGATTTATTTATGGACCTCGCCGAACAAGTCAACAATGAGGTGGCTTACATGCAAGATTTGATGGAGCTCAAGGTAAATCTTTCCACCAATCATTAAAACTTAAAGCTCCTTATGGGACATGGGCAAGGCGGTTCAATACACTTAAGTAGAACCATAGGATCATTATATTTTTTCTCCCAGGGCTCTGTTGAAATGATTTTGGTTGGAGCGCAAGTATCTGAGATGATGGGGCCACTCCAGTCTTCGGAAGGATCTTCCGTCAATTTGCCATCCAGTAAACTTGAACCTTCAGAAAATGCCTTACGAACTGTAATTGTAAGCTTGCGGTAATATACGGGCTATAGTTAAGAATTTTTACTCACTGGTTCATTAAAGGCTTTGGATGATTCGTAAAAAACATTAACAAAAGAGTGGCGCCTCAGTTGTGATGCGTTAATTCCTTTGTTCCTGACCTAAAAGACGATAAAGTCCATATCACTTGACATGCACAAACGGCACACATCTTTCATGCAAACATGGGTCTGGACTTTTATGACTGAATACAAATGCGGGTGTGAGAAAGAAGCCAAACTAAAGCGAGGAAAAAGGAAATGTGTGGTTTTGCCTTACGAATCATTAGGGGATTTGGGAATAGCTGTGCGGTGAAGATGAGGGGCTGTTATCATTTATCCTTTTGTCCTCTAGTTCATGATCATCACTTTCATTACACTTTCAACAGAGTTTGCAGTTTGGTGGATTCCCTGTTAAAAACCTTAACTTAGTTTGGACTCCGACGTGGCAATTATCTTTCTCCTAACCACAGGAAACTGAATTGATAACAGGCTACCGCACCGGGACTTACATTTATTAAGGGAAATATGGGCATTGTACCCTTAAAAAATTTGGTGGATGAAGCCAAAGTGGCATTTGTTAAAGAGTTCGGAGGAGAACATCCGACAATTTGTGCAAGTGCACCAGGTCGTGTCAACATAATTGGGGAGCATACGGACTACAACGATGGGCTCGTGATGCCCATGGTAAGGAAATGTGCAGATTTTAGTTTCCGAAATTCTTGAGTTTGATAACTTTAGTATTTTCTAAAATAAAAATCGCAGGCGATCCCAATGTGGACGGTTATTGTTGGTCGCCCGAATGGAAAGAAAACTATTGGACTGGTGACGCTGGCGTCGGGTTTGGACGAGCCGAAACTTGAATTTGATGCCCCGACAAAAGATGCACGCCTGTCACCAGGAACTCCAAAATGGGCCAATTACGTCAAGGGTGTTGTGGAACATTTTCCAGGTAAATTTGTAATTTATAATTTGAGTATTATAGAGGGGTTCGAGTCTTGACAATTTGGTAGACTAAATTATCTATATGGTTTGACTTCAAGCTCCCATTCCTGGATTCGATGCCTGCATTATTACTTCCGTGCCCCTCGGGGGAGGGTTGTCAAGTAGCGCATCACTTGAAGTAGCCACCTGTACATTTCTGGAGGTTCTGACGAAACAGCAGCTACCGTAAGAAATTTAAATACCGTTTAGTTTTTGAAATAAGGATAAAATAGACGATTGGATCTGATTTCAGTTTTGAATTCCCAAAATTTTAGCGAATTGGAAATGATAAATTGTTATTTCGGTTGAAAGGTCGATTTTGTCGGTTTTGTACTTAATTAGCTTGAATCTTCATTTTAATAAAATGCAAATCTCCAGTTTAAGAATAAAGGATCCTGGTTTTAGTTTTTCTGTTGCAAGAATTGCTTAAGAGAATTTAGAAGAAAAAATGCTAACAGAAGCACAAGTCTAAAGTTCATTTTGATCCAAACGATTAATCTTACTAAGACTGCACCTTGGCAGGGTACTTGGCCATCTGTATTTAGTAGAAGTTTAATTCTGAGAACAATTAAATTAATTTAACTCCTGATTTTCCTTTGAGTTCCAATTCCGGAAGTTTTGTTCGGAAATTCAGAAGACAGTTTTAGATACATCGTCAATATTTTGCCTCACGTTTTAATTAATTCAAATACCTGCACCCATTAGTCACCTCATGTATATTTCTAGTCTTTTCGTCCAGCGCTTTTTGTCAACTTGGGATGGTGTTCTAATGAACGGATTTGGAATAGGATTTTGACTAATACATAAATAACGCAAAACGGAGTGTGTTTATTTAATGTTATATCGTTATAATAAGTCCATATATTATGTGGAAATGCATAATATAATCATAATGTATTTCTAATTTCCTAACGCACCTTTGTGATATGATGATTCGGATATTATCTGCTCACTCACTCGGTAGCAACTCCCACGAACCACAATTTGAAGAATTTTATTATTAATTTTTATTTGTTTATCATATACAGACCGCGTGAGAAGGCTCTACTGTGTCAGAAGGCAGAACACACATTTGCAGCGATGCCCTGTGGAATTATGGATCAGTTCATCTGCGCAATGGCCCAAGATAATTCTGCCCTCCTCATTGATTGCAAATCACTGGACTCCAGAATTATTCCGCTGCCACGGTCAGAGGAATTATGCTTTCTTGTTGTCGACTCTAATGTAAAGCACCAGCTTGGCAACAGTGAGTATCCTCAGCGCAGGGAAGACTGCATGCAAGCGGCAAAGGTCCTCGGTGTGGAAAGTTTAAGGGCTGCTTCGCTCTCCAGCTTGCGCGGTAAGTAATCCGGGAAACTCGATTTCTCAGCTCCACTGGCCAAAGATGGTCTTGCCGTTCATATTTTAGAAGTTAAGTTTGATTTTTTTTATTTAGAAAAACGGGAGATTTTGGGTGACCGCGTTTATCAGCGTGCCCTTCACGTTGTTAGCGAAATTGAAAGATGCGAGAAGGCTTCAGTGGCAATGATTGACGGTGACTTGGAGTACCTTGGCCGTTTGATGTACCAGAGTCATGTCTCACTCCGAGACTTGTTCCAAGTTTCCTGTCCTGAGCTGGACCAGCTAGTGGATATTACAATGCGCACGAAGGGAGTTCTCGGATCGCGGATGACTGGAGGAGGCTTCGGTGGATGCGTTGTTGCTTTGGTAAGTAATCGAAACCATTTGGCGTCATAGTTATTACGTATGAAAAAAAAAACTGGTTATTTTATAGATTAAGAACTCTGAAGCCGCGACAATAATAGAAGCAATTGATGAACACTACAAGAAGAGTGCGACTTGCTACGTAGTCAACGCGGTTGCGGGTACGGCAGATATTTCCTTAGCAGCATAATTCAACGCTCTCATTATCCTTAAAATATTTCTACGTTTTACACATATTACCATCTAAAATGTAGATATGGGAAAATTTTTGCAGTAGTTGGACTCATATTTCAATTAATTAGAAATCATTGCAGAGAAACTCAAGAAGTCATTCGAAAGCTTGGACATTCTTTTTTTAAAACTATTTTCAACGCTTACATCTTAAGTTTACATTAAGCAAAGCTACATTTGAAAGTTTCTACTGCGAGGAGCCAATTTCTGAATTCAGTTGCTTGTGACATTGTCTTATGCACTCTAAGTTCCATCAAAGCAACAATCAATTAATACCTGAAGAATCTTCTCGGTATATGCTAGCATGACCCATGTGGTTGTTGTCCAACAAATGACGCATTCCAAATTAAATTTTTAACTTTAACTTCTTTAACAGTCTCCTGCAAAATATATGCAAGCCACAACATGCGCTTCTTAGCGCTCCAGTTATTGGTTAAAAATTCAAGACATAACGCACAGTGCAATGCGTGACAAATTTTGACTGTGTAAGAACTGACTCCATTGCATTTAAGGTTACTAAAGCGATAGACATCGATGAGTCAAATATCTGAACCATCGTATTAAGTCCTTAATGGTTGTCAGTGGTTCTGTGTTTTGTGAGTTGTCTCAACGATGAGGCGTCGAAAGCTTTAAACCTAACCTTAGAAAAAAATTAACTGAACTTTAAAATTGAAAAAGGAAAGGATAAAAAGCGAACTTAGTTTTTCCTTTTCTTTTTTTCTTAAACTTTTACTGGTTAGGAGGCCCAACTCCGGTTTCGCTCTTCGAGCTCTCTCTACGTTGGGACAGGTTCCCTTTAACTTTTCATTTTGCCTGTGTTGGTCTTTTATCATTTCAGTCTGGATGCAGCCTCTAAAGTTAGGCACAGTCAGTTTTCATTTAAAAACAGTAAAATTAAAAAAAAAGGGGAAATTTCTTTTTGATGTATTTGAAAATGAAATTATTTAATTATAATTATTATTATATTGTACTAGGGGCACAATAGTACCCAATTATTTGCCTGTAACTTCGTTTAGATAGTTATAGTCAATTAATTCGGGGTATTTTACTTCACTAATACATTAATTATTATAACAACTAATATACCCACGAATTAATGTTAACACAAGTGATTTCAATCAAACTACTCGTACCTATCTTTCGGGGATACTCCGAGACTGAACTTGAGAAACCTTTTTTTTATCTTAAAAAAGTTTCTTATCTCATTTCCAAAAACTTAAAGGGAACCAGACAGTATTAAACTTTTACCACTTCAATGTGTGATAGGAGGGTCAAAGGCCAAAATGGCATCTACAGAAATGTCGCTCTCATTAACAGGGTGACATAGAGAAAAAAACTTTTTTTTTACGCTGAATGAGGGCATGTATGTATGTATGTTATGAAGGAGGGGGTTTTTACGCCCACGCTGCTCAGGCCGCGAGTGGTGGAGCCATTGCAGAACGCACCTTTCATTCTGGGGAATCCCCAGATGTGCGTACCCACCCAATAGGTTAGATACCCTATAGGCCACGACGGTGGTCT
>JAQIWD010000696.1:0-17847 GCA_034694825.1 Anurida granaria
GATTTTGGGACTTTTTCATAAGATTTTTAGCGTTTTGAAAGAAAGATTAGTAAGATTTTCTGCGTTTTCAAAAAAAAAGAATAATAAGAAAGAATTTTTCGATTTTTCGTAAGAAAGAATCCGTATTATACTGATGATGAATCTATCTATCCCATTCTTTCTGCTCTTTAAGCTTTTCTCATCTTCCTCATTTATTTTTGATAGGAAGGAAGAAGATGTAGGGGAAGAATAAAAAGAAAGTTGTAAGAACTGGAGTTGGATAAATCTTGAATGAAATTCTCAGACCCCTTCCTTCCTTTGGTGCTAACAAATAAGAAAATAGAAAGCATCTCCACCTCATTCAACTTCATCGATTCTGCATCAGGGAAGATGCAAATGTCTCGGCAGAACCTCATTCCAGAATCCTCAGTAATTTTGTGGAACTCTGCTACTACTAGTAGGAGGTGGTGCTATCATTATATTTTCCAACACTTTACTTCTAGACGATTCTACGAGTAGCAGACTGACTAGGATTATGAAGGGAAAGGACGAAAGCCCTTGGAGGAAACCCCCAAAACCTCTGACTCTCGGATCTGTCCTAAATTTTCGAATGAGTTATGACACTTTCTCTTGACTTGTGGCTCTCAGTCGAATTGGAACCAAGACCCAGGCGTATTTAAAATGGTCCCCTCCTCCGCTCTCCCTGTTAATTACTTTGATTAATTGAGAGTGTCAACCACCCTTCTTAGTTTCTTAATAACCGGAATTTTCTGGAAGGATTTGAGGGAGGAACGAGTCCTTCCCTCCATCATCAGTACCAAAATCATTGCAAAGGAGAAAAAAAAACTGCGCAGGTGGATTCCAGCCCGTCCTCTGGCCTCATCAATAAAATTTTTACATACCAATCACTCAACATTTGAAAAATTTTAAACTCACTATTCTTGCTAATTTATACATAATCTTTTTTTCTCTTATGATCAATTTTACCGTAGTTAAGTCATACGTGCGCTTATACTTTTTCTTTGATGGGGCGAAAAGCCATGAGTCAAATAAACCATTCATTCATTGCAAAGGAGAAAGTCCTTGCCTGCGTTGCGTAGAAAGGATACTTTCCTTTTGAGTTTTGTACTTGACAGATGGAATTATTTGGTTGGGCTTAACGTTTCCATAATATTTTTAACATAATGCACAGGATGCCACGGTAGGCTAATTGGCAGGGGGTGAAGAGCCAAGAACAGTATCAAGAGGGCTGAAAGTAAAAGTTAAAAGGTGGTAAGTAGGAAGTTATTATTGATTAATTTAGGGAAGCCTAAAAAGGGAGGCTGGGATTATTATGAAAATAAATGAAAGTTTTGTTTTTCATTTGAAATGGAAGGGAGAGGGACCTATTACTACGAATTTCGGTGCTTTCTCCTATAGGGAAATGAGTTCATCTTCTAAATGTTCTTCTGACTGCAAAGATAAAGAGGGGGACCATGTTTCATGGTTCGAAGGAGAAAGCTTTTCTCCGCCTGTTTTCTCTCCCTTTCCCGTCCTAATGCCAGTTGGATAGTTTGGACTTAGTTATGAGATGTGTGTTGGTTTGAATGAAGTAAAAGTTACTTACTCTGTCTAGTGTCTTTAGTAGTAAAGTAAGGGGTGGTGGAAGATCCAAAGGGATGGATGGATGGATGGATGGAGAGAGCGGAAGGCAAAGTATTGATTTAGTCCAGACAACAGCTAGCAAATTGAAAACGATTAGAGAAACAAGAGTTCCCCTTCATTCATTCTGGAGAGAGCTCCACATCTTGGTCTAACGTCCGGGTCTGGCTACACAAACTTTCCCTTCCGTTCTCCCTATGCGGATCAAATCCAGATTCCTAGTTATCCTACCAGAAAGGACGGAAACCAAGAATGGGAATACCATTTTCCATATATATGAGCTTTAATACTCAACATCACATTAAAGGACCTACGAGAAATGACAACCAATCAGAAAACTATATAATCCAGCCAGATAGAAACAACAGGAAACCAATGGGCGGGCAGGCAAACAATGTAAACCGAATATTCAATCTCCTATTATTACTTTACAAACGTGTGCTCTCTCAATAAACTTCACAATTAGTTGGGTCACTAATGAAATCATTCGATTTCTTGCGAATGCAATGTGTAGCAAAAAAATTAAAAGAAAAAATAATGGGTTGGTAATTCCTGTCTGAATTTATTGTGGTGCTGTTCGTAATTCTTCATTCTTAAACCACTCAACTAATTAGAATGATCATTGCAAACCAGATTGCTTATAATTCCGTAGGAGATATTAGTTTGGTGCAAATAATAAACGGGTCTTGATGCTGACAAGGACAATGTGAAGGGTTACTTTCTCCGAGCTAAAATGATTCATTCCCCCTTTAATACACATGAAAATCAATAAAGCGCCTCATTGAACTTTGAGTATGTTAATCAAAAAAATCAGTAGAAACTGCATAGAAAACCACGAATCGTTTTATCCCGTTTTATCAATTCCATAAACCACTTTCTCTACTACGTAGATTCGTGGTTAAAAAGATAAAACGTTTTCTGGGCTGATGTCAAGGGGTTGATATACTTGAACCAGAAATGCTTGTTACTCGGATTGTCATGGAATTTCAATCGAAATTTGATTAAAACTGTACGAATTACGTTCAGAGGCTGCAGATTCTCTGCGATTTTCTCGCGTGTGCAATTTGACAATGCGTTTCCAGTGGTAGCTCTGCCCATGAATCGGAAGAATAAAACAATTTCCAGCGAATGTGAATGATGATTAAACGCTTGAATTATTGTCCACAAAGCTTTTAGAGACAGAAATTAGTTTTACATTTGATTACTCAAAAGTAACAATCATCGGAAGCCATGCCCTCTACCTTTTTCCAAGAGAAACCCGGGACATTTTCCTTTGTTCCTACATTTTCAAAAGGAAATGAAACGTGAGATGGCAACAACCTCCCTCAGACTTCCGTTAAACCAACCCAGAAAATATACACACTTATGTGCCTACTTTTTTTTGCTGGATCATCGGTATTGAATACTCTCGATCAACAAAATTTCACGATTATTCAAGTGTTATTTATTTTTGGAAATAATTTCATGAGAATGTAAATTATATTTAACTTCTACCTGTATCTAATTTTATACTTAAACATAAACCCGGTCACAATTCCATTTTGGTAAACTTTACTAAATTTTCTGGAAATAGATGGCGATGGCGTTTGTTCCAACTGGTGGCATTCTTTCGAATGAGGCCACATCATGTATTTCTCTATAGTAAGTACGACATTGAACATTCGTTAGTGTGCATTGTCCAACCGTTCTCTTCTTAGATCAACTTTATTTTATTAATCGTACTTTAAGGAAAGTGGAATGCTGGAAATACTTATACGGAATTCAAGATCAGATCCCTATAAATTTCGATTAAATTAATCATATCCAACAAAAATTTAACTCGAGTAATTACTAACTTATTGTATTTATCACATGCAGTGGACATGTTAGCACATGTACACACGCTAGAGGCACATACACGGGAAGACGCCCAACCCCAACCAAAGCATTTAAAAGCTTTTTCTTAACCTGCACGTGTAGTACTTATTTCTTGAATTCTGCCTTATCAAACGTGTAGTTGATTTTCCCAATGTCCAAATCAGTTGGATTTGGAGCTGACAAGTATGTCTTTTCAGTGTAATAATCTCCAAAGACAAATGCAAAGCACTTGGACGTGTTTTTATCCACTAGGACGCAACCATAATTCCAGTCCCCACCAACCAACCCAGCTCCTCGTTTAGCCAGAATTACGAATCCCAGTAATTCCTTTCGCTCATTCCGCATCCCCCAAATCCAATCATTTTCTTTGATACATGTGAATTTTCCAGCACCAATTTCAACTGTCCGAGTGGTATCCACAAAGTAAACTAAATTCCGGAAATCAAAACTTTGTTCCTCTTCTTCACATTCCTCTCCTTCACTTTCAGATCTACTTGACACGAAATCTTCTGACTGAGCATCCGCTTTAGATGATCTGCTTCCAGCCCCGTCCGCGCTGCTTCCTGATGGCTCTGGCATCGGATCCTGGAGTACCTCTTTCCGGATTATCTTGATAAAGTTTCTCCGTTTTGTCCACAGCTCCTCACTTCCGGTTGACCAATTCCTCTGTTTTATACAAATTTTAAAAAAAAAGGAAAAAAGTACTTGTGGTGTTTCAGCATTTATCCAACCAGTTTGTCTTTGCAAGGTTGACTTACAAAATGCATCCAATCGTATCGATTCATGTAGTTGCCAGAACGGAAATCCGCTGCCATGTTGGACGTGTTGAGTCGATTATGAATTTTAAGTGGACAGAGGCCATCCAGACACAGAATTGCAACCTTCTCAGTTAAATCAGCAGTAGCGCCAGTCTCCAGGATATG
The DNA here is from genome assembly GCA_034694825.1 of Anurida granaria. Taxonomy (NCBI): domain Eukaryota; kingdom Metazoa; phylum Arthropoda; class Collembola; order Poduromorpha; family Neanuridae; genus Anurida; species Anurida granaria. Next base: position 4,401 of record JAQIWD010000696.1, read on the forward strand.
CATGACGTACTCTCCAGATTCAAACTGACGTCTGACATCAATTGTAAAAATAATTGTTCCGCCTTCAGAAACAATCTTCTCCGCATGAAAAATGTCCATTCCGTCACCAAAGGAAGCTTCGGAGGTCAGGGCCAATTTCCCTGTTGACGTCACAATGTCACCGCGAGATTCCACTTTCAGATCCTCCATTTTGCTTTCCATCCTCACAGACTGCACCTGGAAACGGAACATAATAATCATTACACACTTTCATTGGCAAAATTCTAAAGTACAAAACACAAATCAGTCTAGGCCGACATTTAAATTCCCCTTATGTAATATGGTTTACTTACGCAATACTCCAGATAACGTCAATGCAGGGTTATGGAATCAACTTCGTTTTATGCGTTCTCAATTAAATAATTAATTGCACCTTAATTAATTGTTTTTGTTTGCCTCAAGAAAGGATGAAATCAAAATTGTTTAGTCTTTTCCTCCTAAATCTGAATCCAAATGAGTCCCGCCAAAATTCTCGAAGGTTCAAAGATCGTCGTTAATCGTCATTTTCTAGAACAATAAATTAGTTTTACGATTTTTTAACTTTACCTTGGTCAAAAACGGGTGAAAACATGTCAACTTTAGATACACTTTTAAAATCACAGGGAGACACGTTCAAATATACCTGCCGTTGACAAATGGATGAAATTTCTAGTGGATGTGAAAAGTCGGCGATGAAATTATTCTTGCCGTAATGAAATCGTTTAGTTGTCAACTCAAATGTCATTTCGTTTTTGAAGAAAAACTGATTATAATTTATTCCGGATTTTGGTATTGTTTGCATACATTTCCCTTCTGCGCATCAGGTTTAGTAGGTTCTGCGCATTGTTTTCCTCCTCGACCCATGAGTTGTAGCGTCTGCCCAAGTATTTGTTATAATTAGTTCTGCATTTTTGGAAAGTCTTGAATTTTGAAAGCGTTATGAAATGATGAAAACGTTATAAAATTAAGAAAACGTTTTGAAATTTTGAATGGACTCAGAAAATAATGACGGCACACCTTTTTCTCACTAACAGAAGTGTGAAAATTCGGTTTTTGAACTTTAGATCCTGAGGCAGATCTTTCGGAGAAAGCAAAAACGACATTTTCCGGTCCAATCGGGTACTTGGAATTAACGTAAGCAGAATTGAACTTGTTTCCGTCGCTTTCGAGTTATGGTGTAGGAACGGACAGACAGAGAGACTTGCCAAAAGTATAAGTAGCCCCCCTAGTTGACAACGGAATTACAGGAGTTTGGGCGGATAATGATTCTTCTGGATCTCCGAATTCATTGTCTGTCTTCGTTTTGAATGGAACCAAGGAACCATTGATCTGTGAAATTGATCTTTTGACCCCCAATGCTTCTTCTGAAGATCAAATTGAATGAGTCTTCTTCTTCTTCTTCTTCTTGGCTTGTGCTCTTGTTGTGAGCCAAAAACGTCATTATAATGAGACTAAAAACCTTTTCTTCAACAACCGTCCATTAATTCAGCTGCCCTTTCTCACGGATCCAAAGTGAGTTGGGTTCCTTTCTGTTCTTGTCGAGGAATAAAAATAAGGGCACCATTTATGACAATGGGATGGATAATATAAATTAAATTAGGGATGAGTTACACATTCGGATCCAAAAATTGACTTGGGATGGTGGTTGGTATTCAATTTGGTCCAATTTGACTCTCTGGGACGAAGGAGAAAAGGAGAGCAACTTTCAATTTTTGTTAAAACGTTGCTGACATTTTCCGGGCACTCCCTTTGACTCCTAATTTAATCAATTGAAGCGTGATCGAAAGAATTTAACCATTCATATTTTTCTGAGCCCATGATCCAAGGCAAGGGGACAAGGGGATGGATCCCTGAGAAGAATCAGGGTGAGGTTACCATGGCCACTTTTAGTGATGCGGAATGTGCGAAGGGTAGACGCTGATTTAAGAGAGCGTACAAAGGGTCCCCAGGACACACAAGATATGATACTTTTCTTTTGACAGAATTTGTAAGCGTGTCAATTGATTGAATGTTTTTAGAATTTACTCAGCCAGAAAGTTGTTCTATTCTTTTCAAGTCGCTAAATGCTTCAGGATTGCCTTGATCTTTCCAAATGGGCTCCTGTTCTATTCTCCTTTTTCCATTTCCCTCCTATTCAATTCACGTATCCAACAGAAGCGTCGTCCATTTGACTTTTTTTGGAAATGGGACCAGTAGGGCCGAATAGGCGTAAAACCAGATGGATCCTTCCTTGCTTCATCATCAGGCAGGAGTCCGTCCCATCACTTCATACAAAAATCCTAAAAGTCATTCACTCTCCCTTTCAATTGTTGGAAAGGTTTTGTTGAACCGGTTTGCAAAAATCAAAATTGGGTCTTCTTGCTCAATTTTGGTAGACCGCAGGCTGGCCTTTGCCATTTTACTAAAATGACGCCAACACCCCAAGCGGCACCTCCTCCCATTTTTTAAAGGGGAGAAAGTTTCGAAATTGAGCAGCTCTTTTGGAAACGAGTGAAAGTGGATAATCCTTTCTAACCAGTGGGAAAGATTTCTTTTATTGACTTCCCAAATGACATTGTGATAATTCCGAGTCTCACGGAAATGAAAGAAGCATTTAGGGATTCCATTTAGAGTTAATGGAGCTTATAGGAGGGAAACGGAGGCCGTTTGAGTAGGACTGGAGCGAATCCTTTGAGTCCCTGATAAGCTAATTGCGGAATTGGAGCGCCGTTCGGATGTAGTAGGGTGTTGGTCATATCTCCATAATTAGATTGTTTGTGGTGGGTCCAAATGAGCTGTTATCATCTACTTAATCCCGAATATCCGCATTTATTGTCCTGTTTTCCTTTTTCCAAAGAACTCGAGGCAGCAGTTAGTTCCTTTCTCCATTTCCCCGGTTAAAGGCACACTCGGACTCGACTTGTGGATGGAGAAAGCAGAGGGCAAAGTCTCCCCATGTTAAACTCTTTCCCTTCAAAGGACACACACGACCCAAACCTCTTTTATCCCAAGTCTCAAGTTCCGATTTCACATAATAGTCTAAAACCCGCCTACATGACGCTGGAAACACCAATCTTAGGCTTCATGGAACTATTAGTCTCCCCAGGAATCTGCCAGGCAACGCGCTGGAAGAAGGAATCTTCAATCCATCCTCAATTTAATTTTGAAACCTTTTATCATTTTTGTATAGGTACTTCCAAAATTGACATTTTTTTGAAATTTTCATGTGAAAGTACTAAATTGATTTCTAATCATTTTGAGAATTTTTTGAGAATATGCGATGGAGAAAGTTAACTAAAATCCCTTTCTTCTCCCATTAACCTCACCTGCCACATTCAAAATATTTAATGGACCACATAATTACTCGATTAATGATTAATGATTCTAATTAATGACTTTGTCATGAAAAGGAACATCTTAATGAGGACAACATTCATTTCTTGTTCTTTTCCGTTAGCCTTTATGACCAACTGGGTACAATGACAGTCTGGACTCTTCTAATGCGCTCCTGTCGTGAGTCGTTTTGACTCTCCGTTTTAGTATTATGATTATCATTATACAAATTATACTACAAAGCCTCATAAATGATTCAGTTAAAAAGCAGTAGCCATTGAAAAGCTTGGGCTTCATTATTACCAGGGGAATGACTTGCACATTCAATTTCGTAGCATCCATCATGATCACCATGATGGGTAATTGATAAAAGAGCAATTGTGACATTGTGAGCTGACCTGCCGGGGACTACAAGAAATCAACATCCGAAAAAATCAAACAGATTTGATCAGGGTGAATATATATTATGGAAAACATTTAAACATTACAGGACACTCCAAAAGTCTCAGACTAAATTCAATTTAATTCTTTAAAAAATGGAATGGCTCATACTCATGTCCATGTTAATTTAGTTCCGCTGGAAAACTGAAATTTAATTCTTTGTGTATTAGCTTTAAGAGGCGTAAGAATCGCGGGCTTTAATCCTCCATTAAAAACAAACTTCATTAAATTCCCAAGTATCCCCTAAAGCCCGTAATTTAGGCTTAATATTCCGTATTATATTATTAAAAATAAACTAAGCTTAATTCAGAGTGAAATATGGAATTTAGAATTGAATGCTTAGGAGGACTTTTATTCTTTCTATTGAATCCTCTGTAAGGGATTAAGCTGGGAAGCTTCCCGTTGAATATCCTGTTTAAATGCTTATAATAAGCACTAAAAGTTATTTCAATCACTTTCATTGAGCACTACTGACTCTATAGTTCTTTTGCTTCTTTTGGATCCTTTGTGGGTACTTGGAGGCCTTAAGGCCCTTTAGGAGAGAGACTGATCGGAGGCTATTGAAGTCCCTTCTTCCCGTCGTCCCTTTATGACTTCTACCTCATTTTCTGTTTGACTCCTGCTGTACAATTTGTCAAGGAGATTAGGGGCTGAACAAAAGAGCGCTTGAGAAGAGTCGCAGCCATTTTCTTGGGACTGGAAAGGAGCAAAAGCGAATAGGAAAAAGGAATTGGCAGTGATCGATCACGGGCTCACATGCCTTCCCATTAATTTGGAACTTTTTCCATCATCATAGACACTTATCTGCATAAACTCCTTCTTACCCGGCTCTACCGAGGGCCGCTGCCACTCAACGCTCCGAAATATTATAATATCCCGCCATTTGTTTTTACACTTAAACATGACGGCTCAGGCGGAGGGAGAGAAATGAGTCCGCTTATTTCGCTTTTTTTTCCTTTCCAAATCTGAATTCTTGGATCTAAGAGCCGTGGAGAAAGTGAAAAAATGAGTAGATTTTATATAATGCTGCTGATAGGGCAGGGAAGGCAAAAGGAAAAAAAATGAGTGGGAGCAGCTGCAAAATAAAATAAAAAAGTGTGAAAATGAGACGAAAAAGGCTTTCCCCATTATTATTAAATTTAATAACAACGGAGGAGAAAGTTGGTCCAGAGGACTTGCATCCCTATCTTCTAATTTATTTTTTTCCGGCTCAATTTCCATAATGATGACTAATTCCTCCAAAGGGCTCACTTTATGATTTTAATCAATTAATCATCAAGTTTTAACCTCACTAACCGGGCAGAAAATACGTAGCGTCCTGATTCAAAACCCGGTTCACCGATTTGTCAATTCTTTGGAAATGGAAATCCCGAGTACTTTGGCATCTAAAAGTCGGGATTTCTAAGCAAAATATACGCAAAGGAGCTTAAAACTGTGAGAACTTTGGGAAATGCGTCCCGTGTACATAATTTGGAACGAGATGTAGGAATTTCGGGCTGAAAAATGGAAATCGGAGGATAGTTGGTAAAGTTAAGGACGCTGGCTTTCCCCGTTGCCTTTCTCCTAATCCATCTTCTCTCATGCTACTAAATCTCTTGTAATTAGGAATCCCATTAGACTCAATTCTACCTTTCCAGACTAATGGAAGGGATATGAGCCCTTTCAATTCAATATTTATTTTATATTCTCTAATATCCTCCATGTCCCGGATATTAGGTGCGGAGACGCTGTGGCCGGATTTCCCCATTCCACCACTTCCACCGGGCCAAAGTCCCAAAGCCTACTACCCGGTTTTTCATCAGTGTCCTAATCCCCGGGATTTGTCTCAACAGGTCCACCACCGTCATCACAAATCTCATATTGAATCTCCCTCCAAACAATCCTCAAAGCCTACCCCCAACAACCCGAAACTTTTAATTGAATTTATAACTCAATTTAAACAATTTAAGCACTAACCACCACCACTGTCTCTTATGAATATAATTCCACCTCTCAAAATATCCAGCGGATTACCTTTAAGTTGGCATCCACCAGAACTGATTTCTAGAATCATATTTTGAGTTTAGTATTGGTATTTTATTTATAGTTTGATGCCTTCATTCGACTGCACATTGGGCATTAGACGTTCAATTGGAGTTAATAGGGGCCAGGGTCTTTTTGTGTGTGGAAATGGACTGAATTACGGAGGAACTCAATATGAATGAACTCAATTTCATTCAGAAGAATCCATCCAGCTTAGCTCGTCCATCTTCACCGTCTCAGTCCTCCTTTACCTCTTGGCAGCTGAATGAGTACAGGTGACCTACTATAAAGTCTTTCTTGAAGGAATCCCTAGACTGCGAGGTGCCTTTTAAGTCATTGACTGCCACTTGACTTCCTTTTTGTCCCCTTTGAATGAAGTTCCCTGACTTTTGGAATTTTTGAATGGAACGGACGACGCGTAAGCGTAGTAGTGGCTTCCCGTATCCAATTTTGTTGTGTCCATTCAAACTTTTCCCGACCTACTCCCCAGCAGTCCCCACCTTCTTCCGTTTCATTCATAAAATTGGACATTTGAATACTATAATACGAGAACAGTGTAATAATACGATCTTAGCTCCTCTTCGGCCATTTTTAACTCAAACTGAACGAAGACCATGGAAGATCAAAATTCTGAAAAAAAAATTGAAATTCAATTAAACTGTACCTAAGCCTTAGCGTCTATATTTTTATTTTTTAAAAAAAAACTGAAAAATGTAACTTGTAATTTAGCGACACTACTTTGTACCCAAATTCAATTATTTTGAATTATATTTATTAACTGTTATTGGTGGAAATGGCGCTAAGCTCCCATTAGTTGGATTCACACCTGTTGAGAAGTTGTTATTCAGTCTCTATTCTATTCTGCATTAAAAGATCCCTGACACGACCTCATTATCCTCTGGAAATATGCAAAAGAAGTCAACTTGACTTGAGATTTCTTTAGTGGAGTGGAAGTGTCAAGAAGCGTCTTGTTTTTCTTTCTGGAGCTTTCAGTTTCTCATTCAAGATTCTGGGCGAGCTGGAGCCGACAGTGGTGGGTTAGCGTAGAAAGCGGTTTTCCATTCAAGGATTATAGTTGGCGTGTAAATGACCATCATAAAGGGCAGTAAAAGGATAAATACTCACTACTCGTCAATTAAAGGTGAAGGCAGGAAGGATGGGTTTTCGTCGTTTTACGGACGCTTTGCCCTTTGAAATCATCCAGGTGAGTTCCAAGGGACGTCAAAGGAGGACTTCATTCATGTGAGGACAAATACGTTCATTCTATCCATTATTCCCTCCCTTGGCTTTCCGACTTTTGCCTCACTTTCATACAAATCTGGAATACAATGAAGTTCATCCATTCTCCATAGGATCAATGGCCTCCGCTTTGGGGCCCTTTTTACCCGGTTTCCGTCTTTTCCGTTGTCAAAAGTCAAAAATCCAACTGGGGCCAAAGACAGGATATAGCTTTCACACCAAAAACAAAAATAACAATAGAAGATTATAATCCTCCAAGGATTAAAGTGGAAGAAAATCGGATCTAGTTTTTCCAAAATCGGGATCTCCACACCTTTCCTGGTTCCTAATTTTTGCCATTTCATGGCGAAGGTGATTTTAAAAGTGACCTTCCAAAAATTTTCCAAAAAGGGAGGAAATTTGCTTCCTGACGTCTCGAAGTCAAATTTTTTGTACAAACAACGTGATTTGAATTTTATAATTTCTGTTTTCATAACTAAAGAGTGAGTTAATCCCATTTAAAAAGTGGGTTAAGTTGAGTGGGAAAATGGCTTTGACCGGAGCATGCCTCTTGGATGGACTTGGGGATTTGAGTGGGATGGGAAGTGTCGGCGGTGTCGCCAAGCAGTCTGGCCGGATGGAATGTGGGATGAAGGATGCTGGAGGCTGGACCAAAGGGAGCTCCCAGGTAAACCCGAGCCAAGTCCAGGAATGAAGGGCTAATATAGTGGAAAGTAATATGGATAAAGGAGTACTTCAAGTCTTCTTAGCACCTTTTTGGACAATAATACCCTAAAACGGTTTATGAAAATCCTCTCTGAATACTTTTTCAGAAAAAAAAAAGAACGAAGGGATCCAGAGTAAATCTAGAGACCTCTATTTCCTGTGTCCTTCCTTTTCATTCACCAAAGTCATAAAGTCAATTCATGGACTTTCCACTAAAACTTCCTTTCAGGCCCCAATCCCCCCATACAATAACAACACGTCCTTATTTCTCAACCAAAGTCTGACTAATCGTCTCCCCTTAAACAACTGACACTGAGCCTACATATTATTAGCATCCCTCCATTTTGAACCATTAGGAATGATCTTGGAACACACCAGCATTCTAACTTTCCCTCACTTTTTCAAAATGGAGATGATGATGCCCTTGAAGGATCTCCTGCCGAGCCATTCAGCCATCTCCATTCTTCCAATGACAAACAATCATCATCAAAGTTTGATCCGAGTCCGAGCGTGCGCAAAGGGGTGGACGAAATTTTGGTGGAAACGTGTTCATGAGTTGTACCTCCAATGCCAGCCATTTTTATTTTCCTGGAAGAATATTCATGGTGGGGTCATTGGAGAATTGGGAATGTAAGTTATTGGAGGGCATCCAGAAGGGCATGGCCACGGTCTCGTCTGGTCAAGGAGGGAAAGTGGCGGATCACCGTCCGATTGAAATGGATGGCGGAATGATTGAAAGGACCAGGAGGAGGTGAATGGGCTGTAGGAAGGAGGGAAGGTTTAAATTGGAGTCCGTTACTTGGGGAGACAGGAAGAAAATGAAAGGAAGAGCGGGCTGAGGATATTATTCTGTGGATTTGGGAGTTGATGGAGAAAGTCGAGGGAAGAAAGTGAGGAGGAAGAAGGAAATGGAGAAAGTGAAGTCAAAATGATACAGCGGAAGAAGGAGAATATGGGCGATTTCGAGCTTGAAAAGCTTTTAAATTGGACTTCCAATCCCAGGCCTCCCTGGAAAATGGGACTGGAGAAGGGACTTTCCCTTGTGCCTACTGATATTCTCCAGAGATAAAACCCTGGAATGGAAAGCCTGGGTAAAGGGGTGGGGGCTAATAGTTTGAGGAAGAGATAAGATTTGCTTCTGTTTATTCGGGACGTCGTCCTTCCTAATAAGACCCAAACAGAATCGGCCTTCCGTGCTGTTCCAGCCTCCTTTGACTTCCGTTCCTTATCTTCTCCAGGAAGTTTTCTCCATGGAAATGGAGCCAAGTTGATCCAATTGAGGAGCGGGGAGCTGGAGATGGGAGTGTAGGAATGGATAATGATGAGAGATGATGATGTTGGAATTCGAATGAAGGCGGAAAGGACGGGATGAACATCCGAGTACTCCTTACCAGTACGACCTCCCAAAAACACCGAAACAATCTTGGGCTATAAATCAGGGAAAAGAAGAGAATTATTGCTCCGGAGCCTGACATATCGAAGCATTTGTATTAATTTTACCGATCTATCGAATCGAGAGAGAGAGAATGGGGAAAGTCTATCGTAACAATTTCTATCTTTCCGGGAGAAACGACTCGGTGTAAGGACTTGGACTCGAAGGAATCGAGAATCGTTAAAGGGAAATATTATCTTGGGAACTGTTCTCTCTTCCATTGGATGGCATTAGGCCATAGGATGGATCTGCCTCCATTGAGACACAAGAAGATCCTGCTACATCCGAACATACACATAAAAATATTGTTCAAATCCTCTTCCTTTCTTTCCCACTTTCTCCTTTTTTATTACACGTAAAACGGTCTTTCACTTTCGTCATGACGATACGACGGGTACTCCCTCCATTCTGCCTTCCATTTCATCTGACAATAGTTTGGGCCCACCAGAATCATTCCCCTCACTTTTCTTCCCACATGAACCATCTTCCCAGCCCACTCATAAAACTCCATTGTTTTCCTTTTCAATCTCCTCCCCCTTGTCTTCCTACGACCACCCAACTTACCATAACAAAACGAACCTCCACCACCTCCAAATCCGGAAGCATCCTGGAGCTCTTAATGAACTCATCATCAGGCAGACGGATGAGAATTAACCCCTAGGTGTCTTGTGTGGACTTGTCCTTGTTTCTAAAAAATCCAAGGTCATTGTTCTTGGTTTTCGATTCCCATTGGTTGAAGGGGTCTTTTCCATTCCGGTCTCTCACTTTTAGAATCTGAAAAGTATTTCGCCATTTTCATGAGTTTCTCGGTTAGTTTTTGGTAGGAAATGATTAAGGTCATTTAATGGTCCTCCCTCACCACGGCTCACCACCATCACCACCACCACATGCTTCCGCATCCGCATCATTTTTCCACTTGTCCATGTATAATCATGTCCCGGGTAAGGGGGAACGGAAGCCCTGGCCACCGCCACCACGACTGGCTACTGACTCAGAAGTCATTAAGACCACTCGTGCCCCGTTATACTTCATATAAGGATTTTATTCTGTAAAGATCGGACCATCATCACGCTTTCCCTTCCTTTCCCTTCTCCCATGACATGACATGGGAGGCAGGCAGGAACAATCTGGCTGGGTCTCCGTCTAATAAAAACCGAGTCCAAGAATCCCGTCCAGCAGCCCGTGTCATACTTTATAACAAGAGTATCAGCTCAGCTCATCATCAAACCCATACGATGCCGGACTGCGGGCGACTAACGACAAATTGCTACCTCCTTCCCACGCTCTTGGTGATGCTCTCATGAGAACTTCATTATCACTTTCCCTTTTCCGGGAAAAGACGCTGGGTCGTGCGCGTCTTTGAGTGGGTCTTGGTCTGGATCCCGTCCACTTCCGCGTGACTTGGAAAACTATGGGGATGGAGGTGACAGGAATAATTTTGTGCTGGAATGAAGTCACCACCGTTGGGTTGAAGGTCTATTTTGAATTTGATGGAGAGACCGGAATAGCTCGGATGGGGTAATGAGGGATGGTTATTTTAAACCTTGAATGGTTATATCATAACCACCCCTCGCTTTCTCCTGCATCCAGGGGCAATCAATATGCAAAGGTAGGGAAATAAGAACGGCTTCATTTGAATAGAAGCGACGGCCCGAGACATGTCGGGTTTTATATGCCTGGATCCACTGGGACCCCATTCCCTATTCCTTTGAACCATCATCACCCACGGGGACTTTCTTTTCTTCCGCTTTCTCTCCAAATCCACGACGACGGTTGGAGGAGGATGAGCCTCATCCCGTTAGCCCCTTCCCCCTGTCAATTCCCCTTTCTCCAAACTATTATGCTCCACTTTCCAGGAACTATTTCCAGGAAGTAGACATTTCCTACTGGAAAAATGGGAAGGAGTTCATACTGAGACTGACAATATCCAGGAGCATCAGACGGAGGCTTTAATAATAATCTTCCTACCCACAAAACATCCACCGCCAAACACCAACAACGGGCACAACCCCACCTTAATGTCCCCATCAGGACTTGCTTAGGAAGGAAAAGCTGCTGGAAAGTGGTGCTGGAAAGAACTCTCCCGAAAACAAGTCCCGCAGTCACAAGTTCATATTCTTTTATTATTATAATTTGAAGGAAAGGGGGACTTACATGGGGAAAGGAGTTTATTCAACATGTTGATTGCCTGCCGGTGGTATTACTGGGACCTAACTGGGCCTTCGCCTTAGCCTAAACCTAATTCAATTAATTCACAACTCTTTAACTTTCCTCAATTACTTTTCTCAATTTGAACGCAAATCAAAATGGACCCTGTAACATTGCTTTCTCTTGAACTTTCCCGACTTGGGAAGAAGGTAAGGTGGAATGATGTGTAGAATCTACAATTAATTACTACCAACTAGTATAAATGGAGAAAGTAAAGCTTATGATTTGACTTGACGCTAATTCCTCCCACTCCTGCGCAGGTTCCAGAGATCCGGAAAATTAGTCAAGGATGATTTATAGCTGGTGAACTTTAATTTGCAAGAGGGAAAAAATTGCAAAGAAAACCTCTGAAGCACTTTTGGCAAGAAAGTTGACTTGAGAGAGAAAATGTGTGGAGAATGAAAAGAAAAGACTGATCACACAATGGCTCCTCATCGTTAGTTATTCCTAACCGCACTAAACGGGTCTCTTTACTATTATACATTGTATTCAATTAATTCAATTAATGAGAACAACAGGGGATGACGACGGGCAGTCCCCTAACTGTGTAATATGGATGATGATAATGAGGAATTGGTAACTGATACGTCGTAAGTAAACGCCGGGGCGAGTAACTGTTGGAAAAAGTCTTTGGATTGAAAACGCAGATGACTGGATGAATGTGTACCTCTTCTGGTGGTGGGAGAGGGGCGGGGCTTCCGAGATTCCGACGGAATCAGTGGCGATGATCTGATGGGTCCTGGTGATATTTTGATTTTTTAGCCAGGTGGTGATGGTGTTGGTGATGATCTGAGTCAATCTCCTCATCATCACATTCATCTTCCTGCTCACTGTCAAGGAGTTCAGTACTCTCGTCGTGCTTCCTTTTGGCAGTCGCCATCTCCGCCGCATGCTTCTTCCGCCATTTTGTTCTTCGATTTTGAAACCACACCTATCAAAATAAAACAGAAAAAATTTTAGAAGGAGATTAATATTAGGCCACATTTGGTCTTTCCAAAACGAAGATCATGGAAGACCGGTGTAAATACAGTTAACAAAGTAGCGAATCCATCCCTTTTCCCTTAGACTCGATTTAGAATCTTTGGGCAAGGGGCCCTTGGAAGTTCCCTGTGACCTTCCACGTTGTGTTCTTTTAAAAAAGTAACAACTTTTCTAAGGGTCATTCAGGGTTGCCTGAGTACAAAGGAGGTTCGACAGAGGGACAGAGCGATTCCGTTAGTCTTCCCAGTATATTCCAAGTATAAAGTAGTTCTGGGCCTAAAGTATAAAGTTAGAAGAGCCGCTTCTCCTTTTCCTATGAACTCTGTTCATCAGGCATAAATTGTAACAAATTTAATAAAGAAGAGCAATTAAGTGGAGGTCTTTATGGAAAGGCTGTTCCCAAGCTCTAAATCATTGTATCCTAGGGAAGCAGGATCTTCTCCCTCCTTTCCTCTCTCTTCAATGTATAATCAACCGTAATTATGTCTTATATTTACAAATTACATGCTCTTTAGCTCATATGGAACACCCATTCATCATCCCACCCTGTCCCACCCTGGATTTCATTCCAGACAGACCCCAACCCCCTCGGATACCATCGTGGTCCCACATTTTGAAACAAACGAGCTACCACAAACTTCAACTTCAGCGGGACTCACTTAACCCACGCGCCTAAAATCTATTCCAAGTTGACACGTTGGAGGCGGTGACGGTGACGGTTATTTTGAATACCCGGAAAGTGGAGCCGTGGAATAAATTCATTCCACGGATGATCCCATTCTCAAAAATCTCTTTCAGAATATTTGTAATTTGTATTGGAAATTAAAAGTGGAGAAACGCCATCCTGAAAATGAAAAAACTGAGAAGCGGGATAAGTGAAAGTATTAATTGCGTCCCCTCCTCCATATTGAATTAAATTGGGACTCTTGTCATCCAATTAATTTACAACTGTCTGTTGTTTCCAGTCTGTCCGTGGTTGTCTACACGGTTGCTACTGATTTTTTATTTATAGTTGTTATGTATGGACGACACAAAAAGACAAGTCCTCAGTCATTCGAATCCAAATTGAGAATGACTTTATTTTACAAA